>JAQZBX010044894.1:0-21226 GCA_029593785.1 Cabassous unicinctus
CCCCCCCCCTCTGTTTTTGCTGCTTCTCTGTCCATTTGCTGGGCAAATCTCTGTGTCCATTTCCTGCCCTTTTTCTCATCCTTCTCCTCCTGTCTTCACTGGGATTTGATCCTCAGAACCTCCGATGTGGAAGAGAGGTGTCCTACTACCATGTGTGCCCACCTTAGTTTCTGGTTTTTCGGTGCATCTCATCTTGGCTCTCCCTTGTGTCACTCTCCTGTTAAATCATCATCTTGCTGCATAGCCTGTGGGGCCTGGCTGCACACCCACACATGGGGCCTGGTGGCTCAACCGCTTGCAGGGCCTGGGTGCACACCATGTGTGTGGCCTGATGACTCACCCACTCACAGGGCCTGGTGGCTCACCCACTCGCAAGGTCTGGCAGCTCACCTGTGGATGGGGCCTGACATCTCACATGCTCACAGGGCCTGGTGGCTCACCCGCTTGCAGGGCCTGCTTGCTCACCCACGGATGGTGCTTGATGGCACACCCATTCGCAGGACCTGGTGGCTCACCCACTAGCAGTGCCTGCTGCTTCACCTGCAGACAGTGCTGAATGGCATACCCATTCACAGGGCCTGGTGGTTCATCCACTCACAGGGCTTGGCAGCACACACAGGGCCTGGTGGCCCACATGACTTTTATATTTTTCTTTTTTTAATTTTTACCAGGAGATCCTGGGGGTCGAACCCAGGTTCCTTCATATGGGAGATGGATGCCCAAACACCTGAGCCACATCCATTCCCCTGCTATATCTCTTAAGGTTGACCAAAGATACCCAAAGTTAAAGTCTTTTCCCATACAGGATGGTCATATAATAAATCAGGCTTAGTTTAGCACCAGCATTCTAAAAACCAGACCTAGGAAGAAAAACTAGGTCTGGGGACACATGCATGGTTTCTAATGTAATGAATGTTTAGCCTACCCTGATTATCACAAAATTAGGACAACGAGAATATTTGCATATCCCATTGTCTTCTTAACATCCTTAATCTCTTCCTTCACTTTATTAAGTTGGTCCATGATATTTGTTTGGACAGCTTTGATTAGTTCTTCGATGTTCTGCATCTTTTCCTGGTTTTTAGTTTGTTCATCAAACTAAACATGATGGGTTCATGTCTTCCTGTTTCTTGGTATGGTTTATAATTTTTTGTTGTGCTCTGGTCATCATTTATTTTGATGGGTTTATTCAGTTGATTAGTTTCTCTCTCTGCTCTACAGTTTTGTTTAGCTGCTGGTTTTGTGTGTGTGTTAAGTTTTCTCTTTGCAACTTTGTTAAGCATGTTCTATTTCCTTGGTGTTTTCTATGTTCCCTTGAAGGAAAAAGATTAGCACCAGAGAAATTGAAAGAGGTAAGAAAAGAAAAAGGATAATGGTAATAATAATAAAAATTAGAACAGGGGCCATATAAGACTTAGTAAAATGAATATTTAATTCATGTAAGCAGTGTAGAGTAATAGGAATAAAAAGTGGAGTACCTACAATGAAATGGGAAACCAAATAGAAAAATATATAGAATGATTTAAAAGTCCAGAATGATGAGGAGAGAAAGAGAAAAGAAAGGACAGAAAGAAAAAAGTTAATAAAAAAAAGAAAGCATAATAGACAAGATAGAAATTGAAATTGATTTCAATAGAAATCAAAACCAATAAAATTTTATTAGTAAAGGACTAATAAAAAAAGGTTGAATGTAAGCACCCACAACAGAAAGAAGAAGATAGAAAGATGAAGGAAGGAAAAGATATAATGTTGGTAGACAAAATCAGTACACACAGAAAATGGGAAATCAAGGAAGGAGAAGCACAGCAAAGAAAAAACAATCTAGCAGCACCTAATTTTAAAAAATGGGGGACGGGGAGGAAAGAGGAAAGAAAAACAAGAAACTAAACAACAACAACAAAAACAAAAATAAACCCCAAACAAACACACAAGCAAGCAATCAAACAAAGCTAAGGAAGAACAACATTCCTTCTTGGGCCTTTGTGGAGCCTCTCAGGCTGCCTGTGTTCATTAATCAATTACCCTGCAGGCTTCTCCCTGCAGGTTTTGAGGTGGGTTTTGGCTAGTAAACTAAGTTAAAACTTTTTAAGTAACTTTTTTTTTAAAATAAGGGACCCAAAAGAAGCTAGTACAAAAATAACATCTATGTTTTCCCTGTCCTATGGTATCAGCTGGATGTTAGATATCCCTGTGGATCACCACTCTTAAAAGGAGTCAGGAATTGAACCAGGGACCTCATACATTCAAGACAGAAATTCCTCCACTGAGCTATTCCTCCAACCGGGCCAGCCAGCTCTTCAGAAATCTATTCAGTCACTTTTCCCGGGGCAGATTTTACTCTCCTAGGGCAGCTGGATTCAGCAGGCTGTATGAGAAGATCCCCCCTCCCCTCACCTGGTTGGGTTGAGTTCCCTTTTGAAATTCAAATGGGACCCTGATGACTGAGTACATCTCATGGAAGTGATTTTTCAAGCCTCTTCTAGACCACCCCTTCCTCCCAGGGACACTAAATAGGCTCTTGAAAAGTTATTAAGCACTTCCCACTGCCTGATTCCCTTAGAGGAATTGAAATTCTGATAGTCCTCAGTGCAGAACTATTAAATTGGCTGACTCCATCCTGTCTCAGGCCAAGCCTCTGTATCCGAGGGCAGTTAGGTAAATCAGGCTTCTTCAGCAGATTCACCTCTCCCCTCTGCCTGGTGCCACTTTGAGCTGGCTGGTGTGCTCCCTAAAGCTCTAAGGGAGTCCAGGCAACCAAACCCACAGAAAGGGAACCCCTCTCCACACCTTGCCAGAACCCTCCCACTCTTGGTGAATGCTCCCTCTCATTGGGTGGCCAGTGGGAGTCGGAGCTCACCTGACTCTTTGTCTTGAGGGTAAGGCTTAGCCATCCATGATTTCCACGGGGCTAAAAACTCACAGTTTTACCTTGAGCAATCTATCTCCCTATCTAGCTCCCTCCAGATCAATGCCCCAAAGGCTCCTGCTCCTTGGGCTCCCAGAACAGCTCACTCGGGCTGGATCCTGATCCCAATTAGCCATCTTTTGTGAGAGAGATGGTGAGTGCCCACTTAAACCAATGCCATCTTGCCCACCTCCTGACTTAATTCTTAAATTGTTAGAAGTAGTTATGTTTCCCAAGAAATTGGTAATGGTCCACTGTAAAGGACATCAAAACAATCAACACCAATGAAGTTAAAGAAAATCACTTGGCTGATCAAGCAGGCAAAGCAGTAGCCAAGCAGCCTCAGAAGTCACTGATAATTATGGCTTCTTTAATAACTCACATTTCAATAAAAGCCCAACCTCCAGCTATATGAAAAAGACTTATCAAGAAAAAAAGAATGGGATTATACTAGATCAACACAAAGTGACTAGCTAGTGAGGGAAGATTCAAAGGATAGCAAACTCCTCCTCCCCAAGAACTTAGTCAAATCTATTGTCTTGCCCTTTCACAAGCAGAGGAATTATGCCTGAGAGAATATGCTTCAGTGGATGCCCAAATTTCTAGTTGGTCCTAACTTACAAAGAACTATTCAAACTGTGAATGCCCTATGTGTCACTTCTGCTAAAGATAACCCTCAGATTAATCCTTTAACTTTAAACAAGGGAGTACAATTCCAAGGCCTGCAAGGAGGATAGGATTGGCAAATTAACTTCATTGTAATTCCCAAAACACTGGGAAATTTCAAATAATTGCTAGTTTTTGTAGACAGCTTCCCTGGATGGGTGGTAGCCATCCTTTGCTGATAAGAAAAAGCTCCAGAGGTGGTAAGAATTTTACTTAAGTAATTCCAAGGTTCAGACTTCTTATTTCCATACAAAGTGATAACATAGCAGCCTTTATCTCTAATGTAACCAAAGATGCATCTGGACTGTTCAGTATAGACTAACATTTGCTTTCTTCCTGTAGGTCTCATCTACTGAGTGAATGAATCACATTTTGAAAGAAACCATAACTAGGATTTGTTTAGAGACTCAACCTCAAGTGCAATAAAACCTTGCCCATTGCCCTGCTGAGAATAATAACTGCTCCCTGAAGAGAACTTGATTTAATTTCCTATGAAATGCCTCAAGGAAGGCCTTTTCTTAAAAATGTATATACATGTAACACGTATGCTAGCATTGAATTAGCTACTACCCAATATGGTAGATCTTTGGGGTGTAAACCTGGATAAAATCCAAAACCTTGCCTCTAACTACCTTAACTCCCCTTCATGCCCTCAAGATTCTTCCTCACTGTAGAGGCTTTACCATCATCTTCTCATGCCTCCTAGAGACAACTATGGACCATCCATAATGGTCTTTACTTGTCCTTGAGCTTCTGATGCAAGAAACCATCCTCCTGGGACTTATTCTACTTGCCATTAAAGTGGCAATTGCTGGCCACATGCTGGACTCTCCTGAAAATAGACTCCCACAGGCCCTGAGCCAATGGAATTGAATCCAGATTTCCATTGTGCCTTGTTTCAAAGAATGAGCACCTTGCAAGCTCAACACAGCCACTGAGGCTTCCTTGGTATACTTACTGCTAAATCTGGATTCTCTGGCATATCTTATCTGTAATAGAAGCTGCCTCTTCTTTCATCAGTCCCTTGAAAGATAATATAGTGCTGGAGGTATTCACCACTTTTGAAGTACCCTTGGCTACCTGGAAAGCTTCATGGGATCAACTGAGTAAAGAGTGAAGGGAATCCATACACCTTGTAAGTGTAATTGCCACCATCACACATTATAGATATCACTGAAGAGCTGTTGCTTTATATCCCTTAACTGAGATATCCCAGACAAAATTTGTGATTTAGGTGTCAACACAATTGACCAACTAACTTCTCTTAGTAATGGATTACTTAGCCAACAATATGCACCATCAGCACATTCTTACAGACTCTTGTGCCACTGTCAATGGTCTGGATATCTGGTCTAACCAAATACAGCAAGAACAATGTATTATCCAATGTCCCCTTAATAGATGAAGGACTGTTCAAATAATTGGCCTCATAGATACCCAACATATAAATCAAAACCACAGATGTCTCTACAAGGAACTAAAGCCAAAATACAAGGTCTCACTAAGCCATTCCTTATCAAATTTGTAGTTCCAGACATTATTGAGTGACCAAGGCAGCCATTTCGCTTTCACAATACACAATTCCAGGTTCATAGAGAAGGCTTTCAACAGAATATTCACCTTATTGGCTTAAGTTTGCAGATCTCAGAGAGCACCATAATGACTTACTTAAGTTCAAATTCAATTAAATTAAACATGGTATATTTTATTCATCAAACACCAGTGATGGATTGTAAAAAATTGTCTGACTACAATATTTGACTACAGACATATTTTAAACCTCACCTCTTCATCTTCCCCTTCAAAGTTCAAATCATGGATGCCCCTGACTTTGTGCAGGTTCCCTCATCTCAGCCTCAGCCCCTAAACCATGATGAAAACCCCAAGCCTTTCCTTGCTCTTTCAAGGCATTTTTGGACTTGTTTGGAAAGCCTGAACTGCTCACCCCAGATAACCTCATTATGTGAGTAATAAACTTTTTCATACCCTCCTGATGTATAAAAAGCATCATCCATTTAATTGTCCATATCAAATTTTGTGCAGTGGTGCATCTTGTTTTAATGTGTGGCCACTACAGTGGGTGTGAAAAGTGTGATGTGGGTTGTTGAAGAATGGATTGCAATGTGTGGATTTTCAATTGCACAGTGAGTGTGCAAAGAGGGAGAGATAACTGGCACCAAAAAGTGTGCAAAAAGTTGGATGTGGGTGGAACAGAGGTTGTGTGCAAGGCATGTTTGTTAAACAAATGTTCATGGAATGATTGCTTAATTGTGCAGGGTGGTGGGAAGAGTAAGGCATAGTCTTGTTGGGTAATGTGTATAAGATCAGAGACAACCTGGAATGATTGGAAGTTAAATGGCTTGCAAAGGTTTTGCAAAGCATATAAATTGACACAGTGGGTGTGCATGATTGATAGGTGAATGTAGCAACTTGGGGCTTAAGCAGTCATGTTTGAATGATACAGAACTGGTGTGTAAGGATTTTTAAATCACAAGCAGTGACTCTGCAAGGTGTGACAGTTAAATGGCACAGCATAGGTGCAACTTTCATTCATTGTACCCATCTGTGCTATTCAATTTTCACTTGTTACACAAAATTGATGCCATTGCCCTCCACTCCCTGCATATTCACTATGTGCCATACAATTATGACTCCATCCACACACCCTCTGCAATTCAACACCCACAGCCACAGCATGCTCATCCATTCTGCACCATCCAACCTCCACTTTTGAACTCTGCATTGAAACTTCAAACCTTAAATATCTTCCATTTGCTATTTGACCATAATTCCTTGCAAACCCACTGTGTTCTATTCAGCTTACAATGTCATATACCCATTGTGCTCCATCCAACTTTTGTTTTGACAATCCTTTCTGTGCTATTCAACTTAACCTATTTCAAGGCAATACTTTTACTTCCATTTCCTCTCTGCACAGCCATGGTTTCATTCTACCATTACCTCAAGTATTGGCACCATTTGCAATTCTAGATCTTCTTGAACACCCATTCTGTGTCATCCAAATGTGACTTCTGGCACACCCAGCAGATCTATTTGACTATCAGATCTGCACGCCCATTTTATTGTTCAAATTTTACACCTTGAGCACTCTTTGTGAACTTTTAAAATTCCAATCATTATACACTATCACTCAGATGTTAACCTCTAATCATTATACAACCAGGTTGTAGCATTCATTTATACTGTCTGAACATCCACTCTGCTCCACTGAATTATAATCCCTCTCACCCTCACTGTTTGTATTCAACAACCACTAATTACATACTTATTAAACACCACCCAATGTTCAGAGTTGCACCACTATACTCTGCCATTCAATAATCTCTCCTTAAAACAAACCATAAGGGAAGCGGGAGTGGCTCAGTCGTTAGAGCCCCCATTTACCATATGGGAGGCCCCGGGTTCGCTTCCCGGGGCCTCCTTGTGAGGGCAGGCTGGCCCACGCGGTGCGAAGGGCTGATGCAGCGGGACCTCACAGCAAGGGGAAGATAAGCAGACACGGAGAAGACACACAGCAAATGGACACAGCAAGCACAAGCAGCAAGGGGGGGATAAATAAATAAATCTTTAAAAAATAAATAAATAAAATAAAACTAACCATAACTTTTGTGGTGCAACCTTTGTGTATTAATCAACATAAACTTCTTGTACATTATAAACCATCCAACTTAAAAGCACTTTATTTTTCACATTTAATGATTGAAAATATAAACAATTAAAAACTAAAAAGAAAACTCAGTTGAATTAAAACATACATTTCTCAATTAAATGTATTGGATACATATAAACTTTTTTTTGAATCATACAATATGTTACACAATATGTTTTGGTTAATAGTAGTGCAGTCATACAGTATTTGTCCTTTTGTGTCTGTCTTGCTTGACAATGTACAACTAGCATATTTCATCCACTAATCCATGCACACCCACTCTATGCTATTCAATCATCACTCCTTGCAACTCAGTTTTCAGCTTAAATTCCTTGCACATCAAGTGTTCTTCATGGTACATCCATTTGGCAAAACACCTGCTTATGTTATTCAGTTTACACACTTTGCACAAGGCTATACTATGCCTTCCATTCATTGAACATACACAATTGCTGTGTGTTATTTCACAAATGCTCTGAACACACCCATTCTATGCTATTCCTTTATCACTCCTTGCACACTGAAGTGTATTATTAAACTTTTACTTCTTGTATACCCATTGTATACCAGAAAAATACATGATTTTCAAGCCCACTCTGTGATATTCCATTTCCCTCCTTGCAATCCACTGTATTCTACTATACTATATGCTATTCAATTACACTGTATTCTACTTAATTATATGTTATTCAATTTCATAATCCCACTGGTTCCTTAATTGTACTCATTACACACCCACCCTAAGCAACTCAACTGTTTCTCCTTCCACAGCTGCTGTTAGTAACTAAATAGCATCTGCTTGAAAACCAATTCTTCATCATCCAAGTATGACCCCTTGAAATCCAGATGTTCAATTCACCTATCATTCTTACAAACCCACTGTGTGATACTCCATTTATGTTTTGCACACACATCTCAGCCTATTAAATTTCCAATTCATACATGCTCTCTGAGCTAGTCTGTTTTTACTCATTGCACAACCAGGCTGTTCACAAACTTTCACTCTTTTATCAGTCACTCCATCACTTTCAGCATATTTTTGTGTTCATTTCAAAATCATTTCTTGAATCAAATCATTAGTTAACCTACAGGAGCAGACTCTAGGCTGCCCTCTTGAGTTCAGATCCAGAAACATATCACAAAATTGGATTGCTGGGAGAGCTGCTGCCACTGTGGTTTCCAGACCCCACAGCACTTGCTATACTTGAAAAGCTACCACATCAGGAAACTGCTTCCACCTCCATAGACTTTGGAGGAACCAATTAAACACATCTGCCATGGTACTAATTGGACATCAGGTCTCCCTATATGTCATTTCCATCTCATATTGCTCACTTCTTCCTTATGCCATGTGGGGCAAACAGTACCATGGGTGTTAGGAAATTGGTGGAAACCTAGCTGCAAGGGATCCTGGGAAACAGTGTTTAGCTTTGCAGTCTCTGTAATACTAAGAATCATGTTTACAAGGACCTTGGCATGGATATGGAGTGAGTCAACATGAAATATATGTCTCATCTTATTAATATATGATAATTAGGGGATTTGAGTTTTATTTAATCTTCCTACTCTCTAACATATTCAGGGAAATGTTGTACCTGCCTGTGGTGAAGTTACATGAATAAGTTACTATTATTATTATGAGTATATTAAATTTCTCAATAAATCTTTTTCCTTTTCCAATTTGAGGCACTCAGCACAAACAGAAAGTCATTTCTGAGTCCCTTTGCTCTAAGAACATGTATTAGTCTGCCAAAGGGTTGATGATGCAAAGTAACAGAAATCTGTTGGCTTTTATAAAGAGTGTTTCTTTGGGGTAAAAGCTTACAGTTACAAGGCCCTAAAGAGAGCAGCTCAAGATTGCTTTTTCACCAAAGTTAGTTGCCACGTGCTGAAGCAAGATGGTTGCTGATCTCTGCCTGGCCTCTCCTTTCCATCTGGGCTTCCAGTCCTCTCTCCCCTGGTTAGGGATCATCTCTCAGGGCTTCCCCCCTTTCTTGGCATAGGGCTCATGTCTTTCTGAGCTTTCTATATCAGCTGCAAACTATCAGGCAAATGGCTCATTCTCTCTCTGGGGCCCAAGGATCAAAAATGAAAACGTTCCCTCCTCTTTTGTGTGTTTTCTTGAGTGAGTGTCTGCTTATATCAGCCCACCAAGGGGGTGGGAATTCAACCTAAGTCATGCCCTACTGATGTGGTCAAATCAAAAGCCCTAAATTGATTTTATCAAGTAAACTTAAATCCTTTGAATTTAATACAGTCAAAGGATATCACACTCAGAGGAACAGATTAGTTTACAAACATAATCTTTCTCTTTTGGGGGTTCATTAATAATCTAAAATTGCCACACTCCATCCTCTGAATCCCAAAAAAAACATTACAATATTTGAAAAAAAAAAACTTAAATCCTTTCAGTAGCAATGCTAAGTACAAAATCATATCATAATCAGTTACAGGAATACAGTTCCTCTTGGGGAAAAGTCCCCTCTGGCTGTAGACCTGTGAAACTTTCAAAACAAGTTATCTGCTTCCAATATACAGAGGGACAGACATAGGAAAAACATTTGTATTATCAGAAGAAGAATTTGGGAGGGAAATATGCATCACAGGTCCCCAACAATTCCAAAAACCTGCAGGGCATACTTCATTAGATTTCAAAGTCTGAGAGTCATTCTTAAGATAATGGTTTATTCTCCTGGAAACCTGATGGGGACCCATCATTCCCATAGGCTTTCCAAACAGCCATTTTCTTTCCTTCTGGGCTTCCAGTCCTCTCTCCCCTGGTTAAGCATCTGGGTGGTAACTGAGTTCCAGATCTCACCTTCCAAGAACATTGAGGCAATGGCCACTATATTAGTCAGCCAAAAGGGTGCTGATGCAAAATACCAGAAATCTTTTGGCTTTTATAAAAGGTATTTATTTGGGGTACAAGCTTATAGTTACCAGGCCACAAAGCATAGATTACTTCCCTCACCAAAGTCTGTTGCCATGTTGCCATATGTTGGATCAAGATGGCTGCCTATATCTGCAAGGGTTCAGGCTGCCTGGGTTCATCTCTTCCCAGGGCTTGTTTCTCATTGGACTCAGCTGCTTTGCTTTCTCCACAAGAGGAGCTGGAGACTATCAGGGAAATGGCTCATCTCTCTTCCTGAGGTCTCTGCATGTGTTTAATGGAGACTTCTCTCCTTCCTCACATATCTGTTTCTCTGTTTGTTTACTTCCCAGGCTCCAGCATCAAAACTCCAAACTCTGTTCCCTGCCATGTCTTTTCTCTGGGAGTCCCCACCCACCAAGTGGGTGGGGATTTAATGTCCTACTGATGTGGCCCAGTTAAAGCCTTAATCATTATTTAATCAAGTAAAAGTGAAACATCTGAATCCAATATAATCTAATATGCCTGGAGGGACAGACCAGATTACAAACATAATCCAATACCGATTTTTGAAATTCATAAACAATATCAAACTGCCACAGTCCACCCTCTGAATTCCAAAAAGACATTACAATATTCAAAAAGCCTTATTTCAGTAACAATACTAAGTTTTAAATCATATCATAATCAGTTTAAAAAAATACAGTTTGTTTTGGGGCAAAGTCCCTTCTGCTGTAGACCTCTGAAACTTACAAAATCATTTATATGTTTCCAATACACAAATGGACAGACAAAGGATAAACATTTTCATTATCATAAGGAGAAATTGGGAGGGAAACATGAGTCATAGGTCCTCTACAGTTTAGTAAAACTGCAAGACATAATTCATTAGATGTCAAAGTCTGAGAATCATTCTTAAGATGATGGTTTCTTCTCCCTGGGGCCTTATGAGGACTCACACTTTTCACAGGCTTGCCCAAAAGCCATTTTTTTGTTCCATCCTCATGAAGCATCTGGGTGTTGACCAAGCTCCAGACCTCACCTTTCAAGAGCATTGGGGTAATTGACACAATTTACCCAAACTTTAGGTTAGAGTCTTAACCCCTGTAGTACAGTGAAGTGAAGACAACATGCTCCCTAACCTTTGGCATACAAGCTCAACCCTCTCAGAGCAGTAAGTTGACAACCTGGCCTTCCCTAATCAATAAGGGACAGGTCCACCCCTCTCAGACCTATGGGGTTGTGACTTTAACTTCCTTAATCCTTGGGGAATGTGCTCCACCCTCTCTGTACACTGGGGCAGCAAAACTCTCCCCAAATATTGGGCAGGAACATCCACCTTCTTCAACTGCTGGGGCAAACACTCACTCTCTGAACAAAAGGGTGAGGTTCCTCCCTTGGCCCAAGGCAATGTCTTAATTCCAGATCTCAGCTTCCATGGTTTTCCTCTTTAAGTCATTTCCCCTTCAATCTCTCCCTTCCATGTCCTTTTAGTCCAAGATGACAGTGGTTTTATTCATACAGTTCTTTCAAAAAGCTTGTTGGTTTAGCATACAAGAAATAGGGGACCTAGCCACCAGACAATAATACTTTCCACAAGTCTTTCTGACATTGCTGCATCTTCAATCCTGATTTACAAGTCCCAACTTTTGTTAAGTCCTCAAATGGGCCACTATCATCTGGGGACTTGATTTCCAGAGGTTTGGAATTTCTGGAATCAGTATCTGGTTTCTTTGCACTCAACAATTTGGTCCTCAGCTTATCTCTCTCATCTAGCATTTTGCTATATGCTGCAAGGAGAAGGCAAGCCACATTCTCTGAGTTTACTTTGGAAAGTTCTTCAGCTAAATGCCCAGACTTGCCATTTTCAAATTTTGTCTTCCATAAAACATTAGGAGTCAATCTTGTTAAGTTCTCTGTGACTTTAAAACATGGATTACCTTTCCTCCAGTTTCCAATAATAGTTTCATCATTTACTTCTAAAGTATCATAAAACATCTCTTTGGCATCCATATCCCTATCAAAAGTCTCTTCAAAGCACTGTAGGTTGTTTCAACCAAGAATCTAACAATTCTTCCAAAAAGATACCCCTTACCCATTTATAAAACCACTCCAGCATTCTGGTAATTGCAAAAGCACAACCCCACTCTCCTGTACCAAATTCTATATTAGTTAGTCAAAGGCGTGCTGATGCAAAATACCAGAAATCTATTGGTTTTTATAAAGGTATTTATTTGGGGTAGAAGCAGATAGTTACCATAAAGCATAGATTACTTCCCTCACCAAATCTGTTGCCACATGTTGGAGCAAGATGGCTGCTGATGTCTGCAATGGTTCCTCTCTTCCTGGGCTCAGGCTGCTCTCTTTCTCCACAAGAGCAGATGTAGACTATCAGGTGAATGGCTTGTCTCTCTTCCCAGGCCTCTGCCTGTGTTTAATGGAGACATCTCTCCTTCCTCACGTATCTGCTTCTCTGTGTGTTTACTTCCCAGGCTCCAGCACCAAAACTCCAAACTCTGTTCCCTGCCATGCCTTTTTTCTGTGAGTCCCTTCCCACCAAGGGGATGGGGATGCAATGTCCTCCTGATGTGGCCCAATCAAAGCCTTAATCATTATTTAATCAAGTAAAAGTGAAACCTCTGAATCCAATATAATCTAATATGCCTGGAGGGACAGACCAGTTTACAAACATAATCCAATATATATTTTTGGAATTCATAAACAATATCAAACTGCCACAGCCACACTTTCCCCAATCTCTAAGGTACAGTCTCAACCCCCTTAGTACAGTGAGGTGGCAGCAACATTCTCCCTAATCTCTGGCATACAGGCCCAACCTCCTCAGAACAGTGAGGTGGCATCCTGGCCTCCCCTAATCTGTGGGGAACAGGCCTAAGCCCCTCATACTATTGAGGTGGTGATATCACACTCTGCAACCTATGGGGAACAGGTCCAACCCTCTCAGAACAATGGGGTTGTGACCTAACTCTCCCCAACCTATGGAAACAGGCCCAACCCCTTCAGACAAGTGGGGTGGTGGCCTAAATCTCCCTAATCTTAGGTGAATGTGCTCCACCCTCTCTTTAGTCTGGGATGCCAAAACTCTCCCTGAACAATAGGCTGAAATATCATACCCTTCAAGTTCTGGTGCAAACTCACCCTCTCTGTATACTTGCATGGGGTCCCTCTCTTGGCCTAAGAAGATGTCTTAATTCCAGAACCCAAATTTCATGGTTTTCCTCCTAAAGCCTTTTTCCCTTCCATCTCTCCTCTCACTGTATCTTTTAGTCCAGGCTGGCAATGGTTTTGTTCATACAGATCTTGAAACAAGCTTGTTGGCTTAGCATGCAGGAAGCAGGGGTCCAAGCTATCAGACAGTAATACTTTGCACAAATCTTCCTGGATAACTGCATTTTCAATCCTCATTTACAAATTCCAAGTTTAGTTAATTCCTTAAATGTGGCACTATCAATTGGGGGCTTAATTTCCAGAGGATACAAATTTCCAGAATCAGTCTCCTGTTTCATTGTGCCCAATAAATCAATTGGCAGCTTAGTATTTTCCTATAAAGTTTCCATAAAATACAGCATCAAAATAATATATTTTCCTGTAAAAAGCCTTTAAACACATAAAATGGCTTTTATATGATAAAGCATTATTCTTCACATTAAAAGTAGTATTAAGGTTTTAGTTCATTGTTCACTACTGTAAACAGATTTATTCCTCCCAAGAAAAGTTAGAACACTTTTCAGATCTGCTGTCAAATCCTCCCACATTTTTATAATTTCTGCCTGGAAGTTTGCTGACTTCCAGCCCAATGGGGTCCTAGGCATCCACAGACCCTCTGCCATTCCAAACATGACATTCAAGGTGTTTCATCCCATGATTTCTCTTACTAATGTACCCCTTTTTCAGTGGTTTGCTTTTTCAAGTCTATGCAAATAGCCTCATAGGCTTCTTCCATGCTAGGTAAAGTGAATAGAAATGATCAGGGGGTGCAAAGTTTGCCCTTATATGTTTGAAATACTAACAACTTTTTCAATCAATTGTGCCAGACAACTAAGTTTCCACAGACGTACGTATTTACTCCACTGAAATTCCCCATGCCCACTCTAAAGTCCTTGAGATCTTATGCCAAGGGTGTTCTGGTCATCATCCTGGGTCAGATATCACCTACTCCCCCTGAAGTTTCTCATCCAAAACACTCAGTCTTCAGGGTCCTAGATTTTTACTTCAATTCCACTCCAGATACTAGCTCAGGTTGGATCATACAGGGAAAGTGATATGATATGACTAAATGAGGCCCAAACCAGTTAATGTAAGTAGTTTCTTTAATACCTTATACACCAAAATACAGATATTGAAGAAAAAGTGTGTCCATTAAAGAGTCATAAAAATTATCACAAAAAAATGAGGGGGCTTGTAGCAGTTTGGCAGTTTGATACAGTTATGAATTCCAAAAATAGATATTGAATTATGCTTGTAAACTGGTCTGTGAATCTGGGCATGATTAAGTTAGGATTAGGGCATTGACTGGGCCATGTCAGTAGGGTGTTGAGCCACACCCCTTGGTGGGTGGGGTCTCAAAGATAAAAAGACATGGCAAATGACAGAGTTGGAGTAGTTTTGATATTGGAGTTTTGATGCTGGCTGTTAATGCTGGAGCCCAGGGGAGTAAGCACACAGATGACCTTGGTTGTGAGGAAGGAGAAAAGGCTCTGGGAAAAGAGATGAGAAGTTTGCCTGATGGTTCACAGCTGGCCTTGTGGAGAGAGGCAAAGCCTAGAGAGCCTCTACTTGTGGAGGAAACAGAGGAGCTAAGCCCAGAGAGAAATGCAGCACCAGGAAGAGAGGAACCCAAAGAGCTTGAACCCTGGCAAACATCAGCAGCTCCCTTGCTCCAACATGTGGCAATGGACTTTGGTGAGGGAAAAACATGCTTTATGGCCTGGTAACTGTAAGCTTCTACCCCAAATAAATACCCTTTATAAAAACCAAGCAATTTCTGGTATTTTGCATCAGCACCCCTTTGGCTGACTAATACAGGGCTGTTCTAGTTTCGAAGGTTAAGGAAAGATATAACAATCAAATGTATTGAATTAACACCAGGAATGAAGAGATCTCCAAATCTTCTAGTTGTGAGGAGAAGTTACATACAAAGGACCAGGATTTAAAATGGCATCTCATTTCTTAACAGCAAATCTGTGTACCATAAAACCATGGAAGCATGCACTTCCAGCAATATGAAATAGCATGAAATATCTATAAACATATAAGTAATCCCAGATAAATTGCATCAAACATATTTATATTTATATGCATTATTTCATACAAAAATAAATGTGATCCCTATGTTTTATTGCCCAAAAGGAATATTGAGAGAAAGGGAGCACATTAAGTATAAGGTGAAATAAGACTTTTCAGGATCCAGATTCTGCTCCCAGGGTTGACATGAGTTTTGGGATTGAAAATTGGTGCAGGAAACCAGATCATGCAACATGGGGAAGTCCAGTGAAATTGTTCCATTAAGACAAGATCTTCAAAGGAGCCACAACATTAATGAAAGTGTGTACTAAAGAAATTCACCCCCCAGTTGATCTCTCCTGGTGAATTCAGCTGGGGAAAAATGTCATCTGTAAAAATGGCCTTCCCTCCCACATAACCCAGCAATCCCACTTATAGATATATACCCAAAAGAATTGAAAGTATGAACTTAAGCAGATATTTTCACACTGATGTTCATGGCAGCATTATTCACAAATGCCAAAAGATGTAAACAACCCACATTTCCATCAACCAATGAATGGATAAGCAAAATGTGGTATATACACACAAAGGAATATTATTCAGCCATTAAAAGGAATGAAGCTCTGATAATGTGACAACTTGGATGAACCCTGAAGACCCCATGTTGAGTAAAATAAGTCATATATGAAAGGACAAATATTGTTTGAAGTAATTAATTCTTATAGGTTCTAAAATTGAAAGCCAAGAAAAATGATAAATCTATGCTATTGGAAACACAATGCATAAAGATATAATTTGTAACATGTACAAATAAAGGTGGGAGTTGGAGGAGAATAAGATCAGTGTATGTGTACGTTATTGAGATTAAGTTGGTATCAAATCAACATGATTGTTATAGATTTAGGGTGTAAAATATTGGCCCCAAGGTAATCACAAAAAATTCATGAAAAATACATTCAGAAAGAAATGAGAAGTGACTTAAACTGGTGCAATACAAAAAATCATATAAATATAAAATAAGATATTAATGGGTGCATAAAAGGTCATAAAAGCTATAAAACTTACAAAGACAAAATAGCAAAATGGCAGAAATTACTGTAAATATAAATGGATTAAACTCTTCAGTCAAAATACATAGATGGACAGAATGGATGAAAAGGCATGTCCCAACTATATGCTTTATATGTGACTCACCTTAAATTCAAAGACACAAGTAGGTGTAAAGAGAAAGGATGGAAAAATATATACCACTCAAATAGTAACAAAAAGAGCTGAAGTAGGTATACTAATAGATAAAATAGATGTTAATTAAAACTATTTTGAGGGACAAAGAAAGTCACTAAATACTGATAAAAGGGCCAATTCAACAAAAAGACATAAAAATTATAAATATGTATGTATGAAATGACAGAGACCAAAATATATGAAGCAAATATTGACAGATTTGAATGGAGAAATATATCGTTCTTCATAAATAAGATACTTCAATGCATTGAATAATGGAGTAGATATATAAACAGAAGATCAATAAGGAAATAGAAAACTTGAATACTGTTAACCATTGAAACCTAATAAAGATAGATAGATGATAGACAGATAGATATAGATAGATAGATGATAGATAGATAGATAGATAGATAGATAGATAGATAGATAGATAGATAGATAAGTAGATAGAATGAATCTGTCAAACAGCAGCAGAATACATATTCTTTTCTAGTGCATATGGATCATTCTCCAGGATAGACCATATGTTAGGTCAAAATCTAATCTCAAGAGATTCAAAAATCTTGAAATCATGCAATGTATCTTCCTTAACAAAAATGGAATGAAGCAGCCAAATTTCAATAACAAGGAGTAGTGGAAAATTCACAAATAAGTAGAAATTAAACAGTGTACATTTAAACAATCAAAGAAGAAATCACAAAGAAATTAGGAAACATCTTTAGGTGAATGAAAAGGAAAACAGAACATATCCAACCTTATGGGATGCAGCAAAGGCAGTGCTGAGAGGGAAATAAATAGCTCTAAATGCTTATAGTGAAAATTTTAAAAAAATCTCAAATCAGAGATCTAACCTCACAACTGGGGGATTTAGGAAAAGAAGAGCAAACTAAACCTAGAAGTAGGCAGGACAAAAATAAACAATCAAGCAAAGATGAATCCAGTACAGAGAAAAAATGAATAGAGATAATCAATTATACCAAAAATTGGTTCTTTCAATAGACTGATGAAGACAGCAAAATCAACAAATGGAGTACAACAACAACACACAGAAGTCAGTAGTATTTCTCTACATGAGTAATGAAAAGTCTGTAGAGGAAATCAAGGAAAAAAGCCATTTGCAATACCAAGTAATAGAATCAAATAGCTATGAATAAATCTAACCAAGAATGTAAAGGAAAGACATTTGTGGCAGTTTGATATTGTTTATGAATTCCAAAAATAGGTATTGGATTATGTTTGTAAACTAGTCTGTCCCTCCAGGCATATTAGATTATATTGGATTCAGAAGTTTCACTAATACATGATTAAATTATGATTAGGGCTTTGATTGGGCCATGTCAGTAGGATGTTGAAAACTATAAGGCAGAGAAGAGAGTGAGAGTTTTAATGCTGGAGCCCAGGAATTAAGCACACAGAGGAGCAGAGAGAAGTCTTGATTAGACAACGCAGAGGCCCCAGGAAGAGAGATGAGCCATTTGCCTGAAAGTCTACAGCTGGCCTTGTGGAGAAAGCAAAGCAGCTGAGCCAGGAGAGAAACAATCCCCTGGAAGAGAGTATCCCGGGAAGCCTGAAACCTTGGCAGACATTGGCAGACATCTTGCCCCAACATGTGGCAACAGACTTTGGTGAGGGAAGTAACTTACACTTTATGGCCTGGTAACTGTAAGCTTCTACCTCAAATAAATACCCTTTACAAAAGCCAACAAATTTCTGGTATTTTGCATCAGAACCCCTTTGGCTGACTAATACAACATTGTTAAAAGAAAACAAAGGATACCTATATTAAGGGAAGGAAATTCCATGTTCATGGATTGGAAGACTAAATACTAAGATGTCAATTCTATACAATGTGATTTACAGATTCAATGCAATCCCAACAAAAATTCTAACAGTCTTATTAGAAGAAATCAAAAAGGCAATCATAAAATGTATATGGAATGATAGGGGCTCCAAATGGAAAATCATCTTGAAAAACAAAGATGAAGTTGGAAGATCAAATTTCATCATATGAAAACTAGTTACAAAAAGCCACAGTAATCAAAACTGCATGGTAGTGGCACAAGGAGAGACATACAGACCACTGGAATCTAATCAAGAATTCAGAAGTAATCTAATTACTTTTGACAAGGAAGCCAAATCCACTCAATTAGGAAAGAATAAACTTTTGAACAAATGGTGCTGTGAAAATTGGATGTCCATATTCAAAAGAATGAACGTGGGTCTCCACCTCAGACTATATACAAAAACTAACTCAAATGAATCAAAGACCAAAATAAAAGAACCAAGACTATAAGACTCAAAAGAAAACATTGGGAAGCATCTTCAGGACATTGTGTTAGGCAACAGTTTCTTGGTCTTTACACGTGAGCATGAGCAACAAAATTAAAAATACATAAATGTAACCTCATCAAATTAAAAAAAACTTTTATATCAAAGGACTCTCTAGAAAGTAAAAGGACAACCTACAGAATAGAAGAAAAATTGGGGCACCACCTATTTGATAAGGGTTTACTATCCAAAATATTTAAGGAAATGTACAACTGAACAACAAAACCAATTATCAAATGGGCAAAAGACTTCAAGAGACATTTCTCCAAAAATGATATACAAATGGCCAAAAAGCACATGAAAACATAATCAACATCATTAGCCATCAGGGAAATACAAATCAAAACCACACTGAGATACAATTTCACACACAGTGGAAGAGCTACAGTTTTTTTAAAAGCCAAATTAAAAGTATAGGATGTGGAGTAATAAGAACATTTATTCTTTGTTGGTGGGAATATAAAATAATACAGCCACTATGACAGACATATTACCAGTTCTTCAGAAAATTAAGTATAGAATTCCCATATAAACTGGTAATCCCAAAAGTATTGAAAGCAGACTCAGACAGATGTTTGCACACTTATTTTCTTAGGAGTATTATTCACAATTGTCAAAAGATGGAACTAACCCAAATGTTCATCAACTGATGAATGAATAAACAAAATATGGTATATACATACAATGGAATATCATTCAGTCATAAAATTGAATGCAGTTTTGGTACATGTGACAACAGGTAGAAACCCTGACAACATCATTTTGAGTGATATAATCAAGATACAAATGGAGAAATATTGCATGCTCTCACTGATGTAAAATAATTAGAATAAGCCAATTCAGAGAGTTCAACTAGAATGTAGATTCCCAGAGGCCAAGTGTACACATTTTATATTTGGGGAGATGGAAAATTTTGGTAATGAATTGTGGTGTTGAAAGCACAATATTGTGAAAGTAACAGCACTGAATTATATATTTGAATGTGTTTAATAGGGGAAATTTTAGGTTATATGTGTGTTAGTAGAAGAAAAATTAAAAATATATGTGGGATTGTACAGCAGAAACAGGGAACCCTAATATACTCCATGGGCTATAGTTATGTACTATATTATAGTACAATTATAATATTATTCTTTCACCAATTGTAACAAATATAGCACACTAATGCAAGGTGTTAATAATGGGGAGAGGTATATGAGAATTCTATTTCCTGCATAATTTTTTGGGTAAACCTACAACTTTTCTTAAAAATAAAGTTGTGGAGTAAAACACGGGAATCTCTTCTCCAGAAAAATAGCTACAGAACAGGCTGAAACAGCCCCAAAATAGATCTTCTAGCGTTTAGGACAGCAGGTGAAGGCTGCACACCACCCAGAGGAGAGAGTGACAAAAGAGGGAAATCGCGACGACAGAACCGTGAGTTGGAATCAGCAGCGGCTGCTGCTGCCGGCACTCTCCCCCACACTCTTTAGAATTCTCCGGTCTCTGGGCCTGCGACTAAAAACAAACGGGGCTCCAGTGATCTACCACTCCCGGAAAGGGGAGAAAGAGGGACACAGCCTTAGGCTGACTCCGGTTCTGACACGCAAATTTGGGCTGCGGAGCCCCGCAGACCCTTCTACACAGCAGTTTGCCCTGGGAGCCTACGAAGGACTGGAGAAATCCAACCCTTGCAATCTCCCTCTCTTCTAGCCTGGACTAATTTTTGAGGACTCCACAGGAGAGGGGAGAGAGAGCCTGGGGCTGACCCTGCTTTGGACTCGCAGGTTTGATTAGCTGTGTCCTGAGAGCCCTTCCAGGCCAGGTGGGGCTGCAGCATTGTTTGCTTTGGAGCCTGCAAGGGGCTAAAGATATACAAACTTCCCAATCTCCTCCGCTACTAACAGGGACTGATTGTTGAGGATTCAGAGGGGAGAGGAAATATTTCCTACCTGGGAAAAGGGAGGGGGCTGCCAGAGAAGACTGGAGAACTGTCTCAGAAAGTTTGAATTACAAGGCTCTTAGCCCCCAGACAGGAAGCTCTATCACATTGATCTGGTCTGTGTCACAACAAATATATTCCAACCAGGCATTGAATTGAGAGCTGCCAATGAGCGCCATCTCCTGGCAGACCAAGGAAGTGCACATAAGAAAATTAAATAGGAGAGGCTTTTCTTGGCCTCTACAGCCTCCCTGCCCAAGGCCCTAGGAAACGACTCTACAACCAATCACTGGGTCCAGTGCCCAGTTTTGAGCAACCAGCAGGACAATCCTAACAATCAAGGTTGAGCCAAAAATCAAAGAGCTGTGGTAACTCACAGCCTCCTGCCACTAA
>JAQZBX010044895.1:0-21221 GCA_029593785.1 Cabassous unicinctus
GATCCCTGGGACCTCCCGGTAAAAATTAAAAAAAGAAAAATATAGAAGGTGTGTGGGCCACCAGGCCCTGTGAGCGGGTGAGCCCCCCAGGCCCCACGCATGGGTGTACCGTCAGGCCCCGTGCGCGGGTGTGCCGTCAGTCCCCGCGAGCCACGCAGCAAGATGACAATGTAACAGGAGAGTGACACAAGGGAGAGCCAAGATGAGATGTGCCAAAAAACCAGGAACTAAGGTGGCGCAGGCGGTAGGACGCCTCTCTCCCACATCGGAGGTTCCGAGGATCAAATCCCAGTGAAGACAAGAGGAGAGGGATGAGGGGAGAGGGCAGGAAACGGACACGGAGAGTTGCCCAGCAAATGGACACAAAAACAGCAAAAATGGGGGGGGGGGACAGGCAGTAAAAATGGATAAAAGTAAATAAATAAATAAATCCTTAAAAAAAAAAAGAGATATTCAAATGCCCAGCACAATGACTGAAAAAGTCCCATGTCAAACTTTCATGGCAATGAAAGTTTACAATATCAGTTATTAAAAAAAAAATTTTAAAGCCCCAGGTTGGGGTTGAAGGGTCATATACAAAGTAATAGGAATAAGAATGGTTGGGAGCAGATGTGGCTCAAGCACTTGAGTGCCTGCTTCCCACTTGGGAGGTCCCGGGTTTCGTTCCTGGTGCCTCCTGAAAAAAATAAAAACAAACAACAAGCAAAACAAACAAACAAAAAACAACCCAGGGAAGCTGATGTGGCCCAGTGGTTGATCGCAGAATTCCCACATATGAGGTCCCGGGTTCAATCGCTGGCCCTGGTACTTGAAAAAAAAAAAAAAGAATGGCACTGGACTGCTCAACAGCGTCATTGGAAGCTAGAAGACAATGTAGCAATGCTTTCTAATTCTGAGGGAAAATTATTTCAAATCTAGTAATCTATTTGCAGACATACTAGGTCTTTACCTGTCATGAACATTTCCTTAGGAAACTACTGGAAGGTACACTGCCAAAGTGAAATAAACCAAGAAAGAAGATCCAGGAAACAAGGGTATATGTCAGTTTAGGCTATGATGTAGTAACAAACAAAACCAAAATCTCCACGGTTTAAAGCATAGGTTTATTTGTTACCCCACATGTCCATCATGGGTAGGCTATAGTTCTGCTCCTTGTCACTTTCACAAAGGGGCAAAGGCTGATTGGCCTGTATCTGGAACATTGCTGGCCTTGTAGCAGAGGGAAAAGAAAGAGATGGCAGATCTGTCTCTTAAACTTCCATCTGGAAGTGACACATGTGGTTGGCCAATGAAAGTCACGTGGTCACTTCTGAGTTCAACAGTGCACTGATGTAAAATCCTTCCACAGGGAAGGATTTCATAAGTCATGGCCAAGCCTGATTTCAATGGGATGGGGATGTATAATCCACCCCAATACAAATCCATCTCAAAGGGAATCCCTGCATAGAAGGCACGTGAAGTATATATCCAGGATGGTAGCTATGCAACATGCCCAGAAACAACAAGGGATTAAAAAAGAGGAATGAGAGCTCCAGGAGGGAGGTCACTCGGGCAGGGGAAGGGACAGAGGATGGCATTGATAGCTTTTCTGACAGGTTTGATCATGAGGTAGCTGCCTCCAGAAGATAGGGTGAGGTGGAGTAGGAGATTGCTATTTTTCATATAAGCTTTTTTTTGGTATGGCGTTTTTAAAAAACTATGTGAATGTAATAATACATATTTAAATTATTTTTAAAATGGATAGAAATTCAGCTATACTTGTTTGATGTGTTTGTGTCATGTGCTTCTGTGATATGTATGTGTCCTGTGTCTGTGTACAAATATATATTAAGGTAGTGCTACTCGAAATGTAGTTCACAAATAATTTGTTACCAGACCACAACACGGTAAGCAGAGAAATTCAGAGCCAACATTTATGGACCTTAATAGTAATTGGACAGTAATTTTGTGTCTGTTGAAATCAATAATATAGAAAGTTGGACTTATATTTTGTATTCTTTGTTTTTAAAATTTTATTTTTCTAATAATTCATTTTTACTGTATTTTTATAAAAGTATTGGTGTGCAATAGATTAGAAATTTTAAAAACAACAAAAACTAGTCCTGTACCACAGATAATTTGAGAAGCACTAATTCTGGGTAAGGCTATAGGATGAAAGTATTTGAGAATTATTGTGCCATCAGCAAATGGCCCATGCTGTATTTCCTGACTATCCTTCCCCCTCCATAAGTATATTCATGAGAATTTTCTGTAGAAGGAACAGAAGCATTTTGAGGTCAGTACTCCTTGTCCTTCCATAACCAAGTTGTTTACAACACTCTCCTTTTCCTCCATCTTGCCCCTTCAATACAGCACCTGGAAAGAACCCAAAGAAAACAGTGGTATTTTCCAAGAATCCATGGGAAAACAGGATTAGTAACTTGAGATGGTGGAATCATTTGACTTTCCAAGGAGAACAGGCTTACTTTTTTACAGTCCTGTCTGAATTCTGCATTTTGATTGCACTACTCTCATACTCATGTTACTAGTCAAATAGCTAAGGCATTAGTAATAACAATAAAAGAGATAGAGATTATCTTGTCCTTTTAACTGGCTCATTAGGTTCTCACCCCTTTCTCTTCTGGCTCTTTGCCCATGCTACCAGATGCTTATTAAAAGAAAACAACCATACTAAATGTCTTTTGGGGCTTAAAAACTGATGCTTTCCTGTGATAAAGTAAAATACAATTTATCCTAGGATGTACTTCAGAAGTACCAAAGCACATTTGTTATTCAGAATAGTGACATTTCTTTCAATTTTTGAGTAAAAAGGACAAAATGATCAGTAATTCTATCAATCTTGATGCTGAAGTTCATATGTATCTTGATTAAATTCTTCTCTGAGTTAGCTGTGGTTGAGTCTATAGACACTGTCTTGGTAACACTGGAAAACAGAGCACAACAGACTCATGCTGTAACAGGAATTGTTACTACCTAACCCAGGTACAGGATACAGTGGTTCAAACCACACCCTAAGAAACATCCCATCTCTGCAAGTGAGTGGCTATATGATACCATGCTTAGCTGAGGTGGTAGGAGTTACTGTATCGCATAAAACTAACCTTATCAAAGGATCTGACTTGTGTGTTCTGATCGTTACTGAGTGGTTCTCAGGTTTTCTATCATTTTCACACACACATTTCCGTCAGTAACGTCTAAGGATGGGGTGGAGGGATGCTATTTTCAAAAGCTCCTCCCACCAAGACTTTTATTTCTTTCCTCCTTCTGCAAGGAATTTAGAAAGGGGTTTCTTTTTGGCTGCATAAGGATGTTGGGGAAGTAGAGAATAAATCTTCCATCTGTACGTATCCCTAGGCAGCAAATGAGATTAAGAACCCTTAAAAATTCAATGCCTTGATTGTCATTGCCCCCTTTCTGTGTGGATTTTTCTTAGCAAGGAATCCAGTCCTGTCAGCTAAACTCTTATAATCTACTATTTGACATATCCTTCAAGGGACTTCTCAGAAATGACAGTGATTTAGTGTATGTTTGTGTGCGCCTGTGTTAACTGCAAGGCTGCTTCTTCCAGGAAATATCTTCTTGCCAACAGAAGTTAGAGGCAGACACACATGCCCATGTCTCCCCTCCACAAGAAGATTTTAGGTCATTAGGGTTTTGCATTCGTAGATCAGAAAAATCTTTGTTCCATCCTAACCCAGTGTGTTGGAGCAGTGGTTCGCAGTTCTGAGATAATTTTAAGATGATGTTCCTTAATATGTGTATTTTCAAACTATGAGTGAGGGGTATAAATGTGAGTGAAATGTAATTGAATTTGCCAGAATTTGGTATGCTTATAGCCCTGGCTCTTGACAGTGTAGTTTCTTTCTTTCTCTTTAAAAATAATTTATTTCAAATAAAAAAAAAATAAAATAGAAAAAGGCAGCTCAACAAGTTATGGAAGCATTAATCCTAAAAAGTTTTGTCCAGGCACTTTTATCTCATCTAATTCTAACTACTAGCTCAGTTGTTCCTCTAGTGTTCAGAAAGATACACAGATGAGCACAGATTAATGAAATGACATAGTCAAGGTCTCCTTATTAATGAAAAAAAATGAAGAGAAAAATGCTTTATCATATTCATATCTCACAAAACCAAACCCCCATATTCCTTTTTTTTTTACCTTTAGCATTAATGTAATAACAGTGTAGTTTCTTTTTCAAGGTTCATGGAGTCTCCCTAACTTCTTCCGGGACAGATTATTTCCTTTTTGTTCCCCCAACCCCACCCCTCTGAGTAAGGTTACTTTCAGGCAGATTCATAAATGAATCTGTAAATGTTACTGTCTACTGTGTTACTGTCTAATACTCTGTAAATGCTACTATTTATTCTATGGCACAGGGCTTAATAGTTTTTGTGAGTGTTTTCTCAAAACAACCAGTAGAATGCTTTCGTAATTGTTTGTTAGAGTTTCTTGTACTTCTTCCAGGAAGCCAGAACTGAATCATTTCGGGACTTTTATATAACCTAATCTATTATCCTTAGTCCAAGATTAAACAAATACCATGTGTTCTTGTGACCTACGTGATTCCAGGAGTGAAAGGGTTATAACCAAAACACTCCCTAAGCAGCTTGCTGCAGCCCACTTAAGTTTACTGGAATTGTCTATAATATATCATGAAGCTAAAAAGAGTTTAAAAAACACTCCCTTTTTATTTGCCTTAGAACTTGCCCTAAATTGTCCCTTCCCTGTCAGAGCTTGCTCCACACACAGCGGCAGAGTACCCACCACGTGTTATGAATTAATTATCCATTGATGTATCTGTCTAACATTAGACTGTAAGGGCCTCAAAGCCAAGAACAAAGTTTTACTTGTCCCTTAGCCTCGGTAACTCCTTCTATCTCTGCTTATTGATCTGAACTGAGGGAACCAAACTCTGCACCCAAAACAGGACACAAAAGACTGCAGTTAGAGAACAGAGCCGAGAGAGCTCAGGGCAGAGAGAGCAACCACACTGGGGCCACATACGGAGCAGGCATGGACGGCCCTTCCTGTAGAATTAGTTCTTCAGGTTCTCAATTAGTAAATAAAAGGTTGATGATTTTTTTTTCCAGAAAAAAATAGCAAAGCGCAAAGACTACATGGGACATACAGATGGTATGTAAGTTTTCTTCACTGTTTTGAGTTTTCTCTAAAAAGGGGATATAATGATAACTATTTGATAGAATTGTTGTGAGGGTGAAATGAAAAGTTCCACTTATTGTTTTGCAGTCTCCCAGTACATTGTAAGTGATCAGTAAGTGTTAGATATTATCACCATATCTCATTGCTTGCAGTAAAAACATATCACTATTTTTGCACACCTCTAAGAAAAAAAAATTGCCAAACTATGACAGTGATTTCAAATTTTAGACTTACTTAGACACAGACTTTTTAAAATCATATTTTATCATGTCATGAAAAGGGCAAATGTAAACAAATCGTTTAAAGTATTTCTAGAACTTTTTTCACATTCAGAGTCTAATTCTTTGAGCTCACTTTTTGATTCTAACATATTGATGTTCATGTTTATGTCTCACAATATTGTCCTTTGTGAAATCAAGAGTGTTGGAAATTAGAAATACAGTATTTCTAATATGTGCTCCTTTGCTGAATCCCAGATTTTCTTTCAAACACTGATACCCAATGTCCTAAAGCTTGCTTGATCTTAACAGAAGTGCCAATGAAAGCTTTTCAAAAGATTGAGAGATGAAGAATTTGTGTTTGTCTGTTTTTGTTTATTATTATTATTATTGAAATAATGAAAATGCTCTAATAACGGTTGAAGTGATGAATGCACAACTATGTGATTATGCCAAATACCATTGATTGTACACTTTGGATGGATTGTATGCTTTATTAATATGTATCAATAAAAATGATTTGTTAAAAAAAAAAGAAAAAGGCTTCTAAAGAGTGGTAGAGGGAAGCAGATGTGGCTCAAGCGATTGGGCTCCCATCTACCATATGGGAAGTCCCGGGTTCATTTCCCGGGGCCTCCTGGTGAAAGCGAGCTGGCCCACCTGGAGAGCTGGCACAACAAAAAGAGACAAAGAGGAGAGACAATAAGAGACACAACAAACCAGGGAGCTGAGATGGCTCAAGTGATTGAATGCCTCTCTCCTACTTGGAGTTTCCAGGATCAGTTCCCGGTGCCTCCTAAAGAGAAGATGAGCAGAGAAGACAAGCAGACACAGAGAGCACACAGAAAATGGACACAGAGAGCAAGACAGCAAGTGCAAAAACAACAATGGGGAGGGGGCATAAATAAATAAAATAAATCTTAAAAAAAAAAGAGTGGTAGAGACTATGTTAGGTGGTAATAAATATTCTGATCATGTTCTTTCATAATCTGTAACAGGTGTTCCACAACGATGTAAGGTGTTGGTGGAGAGGTAATGTATGGGAGTTCTGCACGTTATGCATGATTGTTTTGTAAGCTCACAACTTCTCTAATTAAAAAAAAAAAAGCTTTCCAGACAACAACTGGATTCATATTCTTTCCTGAATTCCTGCTTTCCAAGTCCTAACCTGATTCCACAGTATTCCCCACCTCAGTTCACTATAAATCCATTCTAATAGTTGCTTAGGGGGAAATCCCTGGATCATCCTTGGCTCCTCTCTGTTACTCCCCACATCCAGTTAACCCAAGATTCTCATCCAAAGTCTACCTCCTTCACTGCTACTACTGTGGCCCGAGGCATCATTATCTATCTCCTGTAATTACCTCCTAACAGGCTTTTCTCCTCCTGTCTTGGCCCTAGTGTAATTCTACAGTGGCCAGAGTGTCTTGCAAAAACTAAGGTCCCATCTCTTCCTCTACTCAAAACACAGCAAGCGTTCCCTGTTTCATTCAGAGGAAAAGCCAGAGGAAAAGTCTTTATAATGGTCCGTAGGTCCTACCCAATTTATTGCTCCCTGCTTCACCTCTCTCTTTCCCTTGTACTCCCTTTTCATGCACTCACTGGCCTCCAGATGGTTTTGCAGGACATCCTCCTCCTGGAGGGTCTTTGCTCTAGCTCTTCCCTCTGCCAAGAAGTCTCCTCCTCCAGGATCTACAAAGGTAACTCCCTCACCTCCTTCAAGTCTTCGCTCAAATCTCATGTCCTCCCTGCAGCCTACCTTGACTATCCTATTTAACCTGGCAAACTGCCCCTCATCCTCTGCCCCAGTCCACTCCATCCCTCTGAACTCAATCCACATTTTCTTTTTCCATAGCACTAGTATAACATATTTAGAAAGGAATGCAATAACCTGTTGAGATTTTTCATTTGAGATGTTCTTTTAGAGTAGACCAGGGATTGTACTCAAAGACTGAGCCTTAACTCTTTGAGTACCCGGGACAAGCTACCAACCCACCCTTGAATCAACTTTGTAACTTATGATGTATATGCTCTTTTTTTAAAAAAAAATTTATTTATTTACTTTAAGCAATGGGTTGGCTTAACAACAGGAATGTATTGACTCAAGATTTTGGGGGTTGGAAGGCTTGCTTCCTCCTGGAGTTGGTAGCCTTCTAGCTGGCCAACAATCCTTGGGTTCCATGACTTTTCTGTCACATGGGATGTCCTTTCCTTTCTCTTCAGGGTTCCCACTGATTTCTGGCTTCTAGCTCCTTTTTCTTTATAAGCCCTCCAGTAATAGGATTAAGACCTATCCTGATTCAGTTGGCCATACCTTAACTAAAAAATTACAACTCTCCAAGGTCCTGTTTACAATAGGTTCACAACTACAGGGATGGGATTAAGATTAAGAACATTTTTTTCCTGGGGTATATAATTCAATTTACCATCTATACTCTTACTGATACAAAGTTCAAAAATGAGGAAGAGAACACAAGATAGAAATAAATTCATAAGTATTTTTCTGCTGGCCTTCTTTAGATATTCAGCTATTTTGGTTGGAAGTTGGCGATCTCGACTCCAAAAGTCAGCCTTTAAAAAATAACATTCTCACACCCATACAATGTGAATTATGTGTGTCAAGAAATATCCAGATTGCTCTAAAACAGGTCAAGTTTATAGTATATTTTGCATATAGGGAAGAGATTCCTCAACCACCACCCCTATCCTCATGAAATCTCTGCAAGTGCCTGAATGTCTACCAGGAGTGATTCATTGTTTTGTATCAAGCATTTCTTGCTTTCACTGAACTCTTACATAACAGGTACTTACTTACATGAAGGGAAGCATATGAAATAAATAGCATTGTTGTATGAATGATTTAGAGGATCATTCTTGACTTGGAGAATTCTGAGAGTCCTAGATGTCTTTGGAGGAAGAGGATGTTGAAAGTGAAGAGCTGTGCAAGGTTGGGGGTAAGGGAGATGACAAACAGTAAGACAGAGGGACTGAGCCCAAATGTGTCTACCTCACATGGACTGCTGCTTAAGAGGCATGAATTAAGCTTATATGAAGTTACAACAACCACTTTTGAACCAGCTTCTTATTTTGAATAGAATATTTTGTTCCTATAATAAGATGTTCATGCTCTCTTTGTGTTTATTTTTCCAAAAGCCTTCTCCATAGACAGTGTTTCTTTACCTTTAAAATAGCTCCGCTCTCCTGCTTTGGTCTATCTCCTATAACTTTTAGCTTTTGTGATTTTCCTTTGGAATAAAGTATCTCTTCCAGCCCTTCCTTTCCACCCTATTTTCCAAAGCCTAAAAGACTGTCCTGGCATTCTACTTGACCTATGAAGTTGCCAGTCCACTGTGGGAAAATTCCAGCTTGGGCAGGGACAGTGCTGTTTGTTCACCAGGTGTTGAATAGATCACAGAATAGACCTGCTCCTAAGACTGTGTTTTCCTGGCTTGAATAGCAAGCTTCTTTCACTTTCTTGAGGGACTTGGCCCCTCCTTTTAATTTATTCCTTGTCTCAGCTGAAAACTAAATCCAACTCAGAAACCCCGACTAGTCATTTTCTAGGAAGTTGCTTTTGTCTGAGGCGCTAATATAGTAAAGGACTGTGATTTTATTATTCCCTCAGAAAGCAAGAGCCTGCTTTGTGGTTCAGATTCAAAGCTCTATGACTAATTGGATTCTTTCTTCCTTTTTTTCGGGTTACATTTCTCCCATTAGCTGTCAGGTTATCTCACGATGGTGCTCCCAGCTGAAATGGTTTATCATGTAGAAAGGAAAGGACAAGTGGGAACTGTCTGGTTTCCTTTAACTCCCTGCCAGCAGGGTTTCTCCTCCTGTGATCAGGGTGGGCCAAAGGCCCATTACTTAGGTGGCATTAGCTGAGTTAGGGAAACTTGACTCATAACTACTTCAGTTCTGCAGCAGTCATTGTCATATAGGGCAGTGAGCCAATGGGTGCAGTCTGCCTCCTGGTACTCTCTCCCAAAGCCAAAGGCTCTTGGAAGGCACAACTCAGTTTTGCAGCCAAACTAGGGATTGCAGTCCTTCTGCTGTAGTCATGGGGATCTAGCTCAAGATGGATCTCACAGTTAGCCAGAGACTGCTGTAAATTAAACTGGAACTAGAGCTGAGTAGGACTTTTTGCCTTTTGTAAAAACTCTGCCTAAGCCAGCCCCTCCACCCCCCAGCTGGGTGGCAGGGTCCCAGGGGATACCCACAGGCCATTGAAGGCTCCTCATTATTGGAGTTTACCTTCTTGTGCTCCTTAGTCACTCACTTCCACACTATTCCCCCAAACCACACCCCATTGCTACTTCATATAGACAAACACGTTTTGAAAATATGCAACAGCTTGACAAAGCCAATTAGTAGCTTAGTGTCATGATAATTGCTGAAGAATGAGGTAAAAAGGGCATCGCAAGGTCTTGATAGCTTGTAGAGGTCCAAATGAAAAACAGGTGAGCCATGGGCAATGCATGAACTGGAGGAAAGTGCTAATTTGTTAACAAGATGGACCAACAAGCTGTCAACAAGTGGAGAATAAATGTAAATACAATCCCTGGTACTCTCTTGGGGCAATCTGTGTCTGAGTTCTCCAGCTTCCAGCCTCTGTGCATGGGCTCATAGATATGCCCAGAACTGGCCCAGTTTCTGAGCTAATCATGACAAGCAGGGAGTATATCAGTATACTAGGAAAAAGTATAACCAGGAAAAGAGAAACCATGCTGAGTATTTGAAACAGAGAGTTGAATGCTGGGAAGCCAAAGAATGGATGGCGAGATAACCCAGAGTTTAGCAACAGCAGGAAGCTACTTCTAAACTGGAAGTCAAGAGGGAGGAGGAACCTGGGTCATCTAGTAGAAATTGGAACCACCGTGGGTCTGTGTAGCAATTTGGTATTATTTATGAATTCCAAAAATAGATATTGGATTATGTTTGTAAACTGGTCTGTTGGAGGTATCACTTTTACTTGATTAAATTATGATTAGGGCTTTAATTGGGCCACTACAGTAAGATGTTGAGTCCCCGCCCCCTTGGTGAGCAGGAACTCACAGAGAAAATGACAAGGCACAGGATTTAGTTGGAGTTTTCAGCTGGAACCCTGGGAAGTAAACACACAGAAGAACACAGAGGAATAGAGATGGCTCTGTAGACACAGCAGAGGCCCCAGGGAAGAGAGATGAGCCTAATAGCCTAGAGCTACAGCTGAACCAGGAGAGAAATGAGCCCCAGGGAGAGAGATGAGCTTTGTACCAGCCTATAGCTGAGACTGGAAGAAGCTGGGACCACAGAGCCTTAAGCAGAAAAAGAAGGAAGCCTGGACCCTAGCAGACATTGCCAGCCATCTTGCTCCAACATGTGGCCGATGACTTTGGGTGAGAAAGTACCTCTTATGGTACCTTGAGTTAGACTCTTTAGAGTCTTGTGACTGTACGCTTCTACCACAAATAGATACCCTTTATAAAAGCCAACAGATTTCTGGTATTTTGCATCAGCATCCCTTTGGCTGGCTAATACAGTCTGTCTGGTAGGAAGTGGAGTCACAGAGGTGATGCCAGAAACAGTGACTTAGGCAGAGAAGAAGGAGGAGAAATACCTTGGGAAACACAGCTTGCAAGGGTTGCTGTGATACAGAGTGGCGTAGCAGAGGGTGAGGACTGGCCCAGCCAGGGAGCCTCATGTAGCATGGGGAAGAGGGGAACAGAGGCAAACAAGCAAGTCATGTTGCTAGTGGACTTTGTCTATGGTGCTGGGGATATCTCCTGTTTGCCATGAAATCTTCCTGTGGTAGCACCTCTTACCATCACGTGGTATGGTAGAGAGCAGTGGTTGAGTCCTTAGAGTTCTTGTTAAGAGCCTGGGTTGTATGGTGCATGCATTTGTCAAAACTCATTGAACTGGGTAGTGGGTGTAGCTCAGTGGTTGAGTGCTTGCTTCCCATATACAAAGTCCCGGGTTCAATCTCCGGTACCTCTGAAAAATAAAAATAAATACATACATAAATAAAAAAAATCATTGAACTATGACACACACACAAAGAATACTAGATTCTGAATGATCTATCTTTGTTTCTTCTACCTTCTGTCTACCATAGTTTCTTTACTGGAAAAATGGAGATGATAAAAGTTCCCTCCTCAGAGTTTTGGGGAGAGTTAAGTGAAAGTATGAGTTTAAAGCACTTGGCATGTAGTAAGTGTGCACAGCCCCATTCTCTCTGTTCCTTTGTACCATCCCATCAGCCTGTGCAAGGTTGGTCCTGCATGCGTCCCACCTCCTTTAGCACACACTAGGCTTTTTGACACAGGCTTATGAACCTGTAGCAGCTCTAGATTTTTCTATATGGAAATTCTTTGGATTGGAAAGGGGTGAGGGGATGATTGCTTTGAAACTGCATTTGCATAGCAAATATGCCCTTTTGTGTTTTTGTTTTTATAACTTAGGTTGTGGGCTTATTTGGGTTGAATTGTGGAGGAACTAATGGAAATTATGCACATACATATGGATGAGGGCTATGAGCATAGGCTGATGCAGTGAACATATTTTCCAGTCAGTGTATGTGTAGTATTACAGTTTATAGCTTCTCAGTATTTCATTATACAGATAAGCCATGCTTTACCTATTTCCTATGAATGAACATTTAGGTCCAGCCTTGCTTTTATATCAAGCTGCCATAAGCAATGAAAGGACTGTGATTGGTGAGGAATTCGATCCTAGGACCTAAGTACCCTATTTAATCCCATTTCAATATTTTGGCCCATTGAAAAAACATAGCAATAGTTCATGTTGCTAAACCACAGCTATCTCAAACTAGCCTATTCAGAACAAAACCAGAAAAGAGGTTAAATATAGTTTCGAAGTAGCCAAAAAGATGTCTGGTAGTCATGAATTCTAGATGGAATGGACAGTCCTGCGTGTAACACTACTCACTTTACTTTTAAGAGAGATCTTTGTTAGGAATCTGTTTAGCCTTATTTTACTTGCAATTCAAACTAGATTGGTATCTTAGTTACTATTTTCACAGCAAATGCGTAAAGGGGAAGGAAGCTGCTAAAGGAAGTCACTGACAAGACCAAAATCAAAAAGTGGCCACTGACAACAACAAAGGAGGAGAAAGGAAGAAAGAAAGAAAAGAAAGAAAAGAAAGAAAGGAGGGAGGGAGGGAGGAAGGAAAAGAAAAAAAACCTTAAAAAACAAAACAAAACAAAAAAGCATATGTATGTAAAGATTGGTGTTCTATCTTCTCTATAGAATAGTAAAAGAATTGATGTTCACAGCCAGAAATAACTATTTAAATTGAGTTCAGAGTAATTTTTAAAAGGCAAGGATATGACTCATTTATTTTATGCCCGTATATCTTTTCATGCAGTATTGACTCAGTATGACTATTCTTTTTGTGTAATATATTTTAGAGATTTCCCAATAAGTAGGACTAAAATGATGAAAACAATTTATTCTAAAAGCTCTGGGGAACGTTACTCTCCAAACAGCAGTTTTCCATTATGTTTTAGCCAAGATTTTTCTGTGGTTCCTCCTGCAAAATTGTTAGGAAGCCTTTCTCCTTAGGGAATGCTTTCTCTGCCTCTCTGCACTAGGGGGCGATATCTACCTGCCTTCTTCCTGTGACTCAGACAAGCCCTATGCTGGGATTAGGCAGTGCACTTTTACAATCAGTCCTTGTACAATGATGGTTTAAATTGGGCAGGCAAACACTGAGACTCCTCATCTACCATCCTAGAGGTGAGCTAGAATGAGAGGACAATAAAATAATCCTTCCCCAGAAAGAAAGGAATTTGGGAACTTACTCTATAAAAGCAATGCCATTTATTTCTGGTTTAGAATGTATTCATAAACTGTAACATTCCAGCTCTGGCATCAGCTTAAACAGGGTAATACTTTGTGTGTGTGTGTGTGCATGCATGCTAGAAACTAGCTAGTAAAACTGAATAGGGAATTTTTTTGCTTTGTTCCAGAATCTTGTAGACAAATACACTAATTCTTATATTTCTTGATTCTTATTAATGTTACCACTCCATTGTGTCCATTTATTGACATTTCTTCCTCTATCCTTCCTACTATTTTTTTTTTTTTGTCTCACATCCTATGCATGGGAGAATAATGGCCCCCAAAGATATCCTTGTCCTAATCCCTGGACCCTGTGAATATGTTAAGTTACATGGTGAGGGGAATTAAGGTTGCAGATGGAATTAAGATTGCTAATCAGTTGACCTTAAAATAAGATTATCCTGGGTTATCCAGTGAACCCCATGTAATCACAAGAGTCCTTAAATGAGAAAGGGGGAGGTAGAAGAGTCAGAATCAGAGAATGGCATCTACCTGCCATTGATGGGCTTTGAGGATGGAAAGGGGCCACATGCCAAAGAATGAGGGCAACCTCTAGAAGCTGGAAAACAAAACAAAAACAAAAACAAAGACAAAATAGCTCTTCCCCTAGAACCTCGAGAAGGAACACAACCCTGCTGACACCTTGATTTTAACCTAGTGAGATCCATTTCAGACTTCTGACTTCTAGAATTTTAAGATAATATATTTGTGTGCTTTTAACAGCTTTCTTGAGATATAGTTCATATATCATATAATTCACCCTTTTAAAGTGCACAATTCAGTGTTTTTTTAGTACATTCACAAGGCTGTGCAACTATCACTACTATCTAATTCCAAAACATTTTCCTTACCCCCAAAAGAAACCCTATATTCATTAAGCAGTACTCCTCCTTTCCCACTGCCCCCAGCCCTTGGCAACCACCAATATGCTTTCTGTCTCTATGGGTTTACCTATTCTGGATATTTCATATAAATGGAATCATACAATATGTCTTTTGTGACTGGATTTTTTCACTTAGCATAATGTTTGCAAGGTTCCTCCATGTTGTAGCATCTTTCAATACTTCATTCCTTTTTATGGCTGAATAATATTCCATTGTATGGATATTGTACATTTTATTTATTCCTTCATCAGTTGCTAGACATTTAGATTGTTTCCACCTTTAGGCTATAGAATTTTTGTAAAAGCTCCTGTCTTAGTTTCCAGGCTGCTATGGCAAATATCGCACAATGGGTTGGCCTAAACAATAGTAATTAATTGACTCACAGTTTCAGACCTAAGATGGCTTGTTTCTTTCCTGGTTTTGTAGCATTCTGGCCTCCCGGCCATCCTTGGGTTCTTTGGCTTTCCCATCACATAGGGATGTCCTCTCCTTTCTCTTCCAGATTCCCACTGACTTCCTAATACTGGTTCCTCCTTGTGGCTTTCTCTCTATAAGGCCTCCAGTAATAAGATTAAGACCCATCCTGATTCAGTTAGCCACACCTTAACTAAAAATAATACCTTCCAAAGGTCCTGTTTACAATGGGTGCACACTCATAGAAATGGGATTAAAATTAAGAATACTTTTTTTCCTGGGGTACTTAACTCAATCTACCATAGTTGCCTAGGTAATTTGTTACCTTTCTTTATATAGAGATAAAAACAGCAGAAAAATAGATCACAAAATAAATCTCAACAAGTAAAAAGTGTTTTTTGTTTTGTTTTGTTTTGTTTTTAGGCGGTACTGGGCATTGAATCTGGGACCTTGTACATGGGAAGCAAGTGCTCAACCACTGAGCTATACCTGCTCCCCCAAAAGTTTTTTTTTTGTAATATCATATGGGAGATACCATGTTATTTGATTACAATGTCATACATTTATAAATTAGCAAAAGTGAGCCACTCAAAATCTATACATTTAGAAATTAACAAAGCACATTCCTAAATAATTCTCTGGCTAAAGAAGGAGACACATTAAAATTGTCAAATATTCAAAATGAAACCACAATGAAAATAGTACATATCAAAACTGTAGAAAGTAGCCAAAATGGCATTCAGAGAGAAATTTACAGCCATAAGCTTTTTTATTAGAAAATAAGAAAGAATTGAAAATAAAGTGCTCAGCTCAAGGAGATAGGAAAGAAACAACAAAAATAAATGCCAAAGAGTAGATGAAATAATTTACAGCAGATTAAAAGTAAAAGCAGAAATTAGTGGAGCAAAACAACCTTAGCAGAATTGGTTAATAAATCTAAAAGTTTGTTACTTGAAAAAAGATGAATAAAACAAACAAATTTTGGCTGTAATAAATATATGGTATTATAATAATTATTATTAATAGTAGTTGGAGATTGAATCATGTCTCCTACAAAAGACATGTTCAAGTCTTATTCTGCTTTACTGTGGGTGTGAACCCATTTGTAAACAGGACCTTTGAAGATGTTTGTTTTTTAAATTTTTATTATTATTATTATTTTTACCTTGAATTAAGAAAGCTTTTTATTGAGGCATAAACTGTGGTAGAGAAATACATTTCCACTGATTTAAGTCCAACACCATGAAAAGATAATTTATGGCACTAAAGTTCTTCTCCTGTAGCACACTAAGATCTAGATTACAGTCTAATCTATAGGCATTTTTTCACTTAATCTGCAAAAAGTCTATTATTACATCCATGTTTACAGATGGGGTATCCAAGGCACAGAAAGGTGGAGTGACTTGTTCAAGGTCACATAGTAGGCATGTAATGGAGCCAGTATTCCAAAGCCAGGCAGCCTGGCACCAGATTCGGACCTTGCTGAGCCAATGGATAATGGCCTTTTTTTCCTATTCTATAGAATAAGTAATAGGAAGTATTTTCATTATTAAGATGCTTTTACAGTTCAGGTGTGGCCAACCTGAATGAGGGCAGGCCTTAACTCACTATGTTTGAAGTCCTTATAAGAAAAGGAAATTGGGCACATAGGAAGAAGCCAAAAGTCAGCAGAAAGCAAAGGAGCAGATACAAGGTGAGAGAGATTGCCGTGTGACCGAGGGTTGCTGGAATGCTACAGACTCCGGGAGAAAGCGAGCCCTGCTAATATCTTGTTTGGCTTCTAGCCTCCAAACTATGAACACTAAATTCCTGTTTAAGCCAACCAGTGTGTAAGTGTGTGGTGATTGTCATAGCAGCACTGGAAAGCTAAGATAGCAGTAGTAGCAGCAGCAGAAGCAGCAGCAGCACTACCCGTGTACACCTAAGGAATATCTATCTATCTATCTATCTATCTATCTAATCTACCTCATTTATCTGCTATATCAGAGACGTCTATTACCTACTAGATACCTATGTGCCTCTCTCCATTTCCTGGCCCTCTTGATCATGACTCTCATTCTGGCCACTAAACTATGAGCAGAAGTGTCATGAGCCATTTCTGAGCCAAGACATTTAAGAGCCTGTGTATGATCCTTCAGCTCCCTCTTTTTCTCTGCCTCTGTGATCTTGAAAACCAGGTGTTGAGATAGTGAATCCATTCGAAGGACACAGTCTGGATTATTGAGCCCCAAATGGAGGACAGATGCTCTGGCGAGATGCCTAACGAATATGAACAAGAAATTAAACTTTGTTAAGTCACCAGCTAGTGTTTTACTGTAGCACAGCCTATCTTATCCAGACTAATTCATGTTTTATAAAGTGTGCTCTTCTTCAAGTACCTCTCGGTTGCTAGATAAATCCCTGTAACTTGCCAATTTATTGTGAGAGTTAAAGCACAGGAAGAGAGTGAAAAAGGAAAGGTAAGCTGAACTCTTCAAAGTTCATTTTTTTCTTGTTTGTTGCTGAACAAATATTCCTAAAGTCACAATCAGTTACCAAGTCCAATAGTCTATGTTATTCACATCCACAAATATACATACACCTCAAAGCTTATCAAAGAAAAAGGGTTCCAGGACCTTCTTTACTGTGTTCTGTTTAGAATGTTTCTTCTAATGTGTTAATTCACTGTCACCTTAGAGAGATAGTAAGACTAAGCATCAACTCTTTTAAATTTCTAACTTCAATAGACTATTTTTTCTTGTTTTTTTTTTAACAAGTCAATTTATTGGTACATATTATTAAAGCATACAATTCAACCAAAGTGTACAATTAGTGGTATTTGTTACAATCATATAGTTGTGCATTCATCACCGCAATCATCATTAGAGCATTTTCATTATTTCAATAATAATAATAAAAAACAAAAAACAAACTAACAAGAAAATTCTTCACCCTTCGATTTTCAATAGGCTATGTGATTTACTATAATTAACTTATTACAGCATATTTCCATCAAAATGAAAAAATGAAAATAAAACAAAACCAACAGGTCCCTGCATTAAATTACCTATTACTGAATTTGACCTGATTTTGCAGCCAATTCTCATGTTCAGAATGCAATAGAGAAAGTCATTTATTAACATTTTTTGAAGCACTAGTGTAGCAGTTTGGCAGTTTGATTAGTTACGAATTCCAAAAATAGATATTGGATTATGCTTGTAACTGGTCTGCTAATCTGGGCATGATTAAGTTATGATTAAGGCATTGACTGGGCCACGACAGTAGGGTGTTAAGCCCCACTCCTTGGTGGGTGGGGTCTCAAAGATAAAAGATATTGCAAAGGACAGAATTGGAGTAATTTTTGAGATGGAGTTCTCATGTCGGAGTTTTGATGCTGGAGCCCGAGGAGGTGAGTAGAACGAGGAGCTTGGTCGTGAGGAAGGAGAGAAGGCCCTGGGATAGAGATGAGCCATTCGCCTGATAGTCTACAGCTGACCTTGTGGAGGAAACAGGAGCTGAGCCCAGAGAGAAACGGAGCCCCGGGAAGAGAGGAACCCAAGAAGTCTGAACCCTCGCAGACCTTAGCAGCCATCTTGCTCCAACACATGGCAACAGACTTTAGTGAGGGACATAACTTATGCTTTATGGCCTGGTAACTGTGGACTTCTACCCCAAATATATACCCTTTATAAAAACCAACCAATTTCTGGTATTTTGCATCAGCACCCCTTTGGCTGACTAATACAACTAATAATGTATTATTTGTACAGGAGTATTTAAAAAGTGTTGTTATATTTCTGAAATGTACAGAGTATTGAAGCATGCAGTGGTTAAGTACATGGAATCAATTTGTCTGAGTTCAAATCCAAGCTCCACCAGTTTCCAAGCTAGGTGGCCTTGGGTGCTATTTCCCCTTCTGTAAAATAGGAATAACAAGAGTTATCACCTCAAGGGGTTGTGGTGGCGATTAAAAGTGGAACTCTATGCAAATTGCTCAATAAGTATTGTTGTGGTTGTTGTTGATGGCTATGATGATCATGATTGTACAGACTTGAGGGTTGTCTGGTCACATGGAGCTAGCATTGATGGGCATCCCTGTCTCTTGCTATCTGTATGTATTTGAGCAACTTACCCTCTCATGTCTTTGGGTTTCTCATCTATGACTGGGGATAATTAGAGTTATCTGGTAGACTTGCCGGGAAGAAAAAAATCAAATAGAGTATTACAAATAGTGTTTAGCATAGAGATGGGGACACAAAGCACTCAATAAATAATAGCTATGATGATGAAAACTAAACATAGGAAAACTGCCATTCAGTAACCTATTTAGCACAAATGTCATTCAAAATAATGTTCTCCTTCACTGTGCTCTTCTACTTCCTGTGACCTTAAGCATTGCTGTCATTATTTTCTGAACAGGTCGAATTCTGATACCCCAAATTTCAAAGTATTATCCTTTTTTTGGTCTTTGTATTTGTTTTAGTTTGCTAAAAGCTGCTGGGAGCAATATACCAGAAATGGGTTGGCTTTTACAAAGAGAACTTATTAGGTTAAAAGCTTACAGTTCTGTGGCTGTGAAAAATGTCCAAATGAAGGCATCATCAGAGGTGCTGTCTCACTGAAGTTTGGCTGTAGGCAATCTTGGACTCATGCCACATGGCAAGACACAAATGGCAGCTCTGCCTGTCTGAGGCTTTGACTTCTCATCGAGGCTTACTTTCTCCTGGAGCTCAGCTGTGGGCAGTCAGGCATATGGCTCATCTCTCCCTTCTCAGCAGGCCTTGACTCTTTCAGCCTCTTGGGGTTTCTCTGTTTCTGCAGCCTTTTTGTGTGTGTGTGCCTGCCTCTTTTATAAAGGACTCCAGTAAGAGGATTAAGACCTACCCTGGGTCCCACAATCTAATCAAAGGTCTGTAACTGTAGTGATCTAATCAAAATGTCCCATCTATAATAGGTTTATAGGCAAAGGAATGGGTTGATTTAAAAGCAGGATTTTCTGGGGTCCACAAAAGACTCAAACCAGCACAATACTTTAAAAATATCTATATTTCATGAGGTTTCATATCTGGAAACTTGATATGAAATATATCTGTTCTTGTTGCACAGATTTTATTTGACCATACTAAATTCAACTCAGAATCCACATTTTTGCCTTTCTTCTTTTTCCTCCTCTCCTCCCCACACTCCCTACTTCTTACTCTCTTTCCTTTGTTTCCTTCTTCTGTTCCTTTCTTCTTCATAGTTAAGTATATCTCCCAACTATAGTCCAGGAACCTCTCCATAACTTTGAGAGACTAGATATATTTTGTAGAAGAGGAGCTTTGAGAATGTAACATCAGAGACAGCACTGACCCTTTTTTGGCTTCTCTATGCCAGTCTAAATGATGGCCTACTTTGCTATACAGAGGCCACTATTGCTCAACTGTCACTTCTCCTTTCATTTCTTCCTACACTTGGCATGTTCCAAATGCACTGAATATTAATTTCTGGCTGTAATAATTTGGTAATTTAAAACCCATGTTTCTTACTTAAATGCTACTGCAAACTTATTAGTTCCAGCTTTTCTACTGATTATTAATTTTAAGTACTTAAAGAAGATGCTGAACAATTGAAATCTGATCTTCTCTTGGAAAACACCTTCAGTAATATAGAATGGTATTGCTTTAGGTCCAAGTCTTGGCCATGCAGGGAAATTGTTACTCCTTGTTCTCAGAGACCCTTTTTCCAAATAAAGTCATACTCACAGGTTACAGTGTGTGGACATATCTTTTGGGGGCTACCATTCATCCTACAATACTTTCCTAGGGATTCAATGCATTTTAAAGGGAGATTTTAGAGAGGTACTGGCTAACTCAAAGGAAAAATTGATTCAAAATGGTGGCATTTCAGGAAATCATGCAGAAAAGTAGATGTAATTTGGTGGCCTAATGCCCACTCTGCATAGGAATATGTTCAGCCCAGCCAAGGAACACTCTGAACAGTGGAGCAGGAGTCAGGAACTGGGTTCCAGTCCCTACCTTGCCACTTATTAGGAACACGAGCTTGCAGAAAGCTTCCATTTTCTTCTCTTTATAGTAGGGGTGAAAATAAAAAATAATAATAAAAAAATAAAGTAGGGGTGAGAATTTCCCTGCCACCTCACAGGGCTGTTGTGAGGACCAGGCAGTTGGTGTATGGAAAAGCACTCTGTATATAAAAGATATTTTTACAAGAATAGATTTAAGTGATTGAAGCAATCACAAATAATTTAAGCCAAAAAGATTCTCATGCACACATTCTGATTTCAGCCCTGCAGCTTCTTTACCGACTTGCCTACATCTGTTGGCAGGCTTCCGTTTCCTTGCCACCTCTTTGTTTTGGCCAGAGGCTGACATTCATGTCTTCCAGCTTCCAGGCAACTGAAAAAGGCCAGGGAGGGACAGATATTATGCTCCACTCACAACCCAGCAACCTGATTAACCAAGGCAAAAGAGGCCACCAGGAAGGTCAAATAGATGTCTGGGGAGACCCCGGACACCAGACCCCAAACAGCCCCATCAGATGCCCCAGCATCCAATGGAGAAATTACTCCAAGTGAGATTGAGAGCTACAAGTCCTTGAAACACAAGCAGTCAAGCCCCTGAGAGTTCTAGAACTCTGTCTCATCCAAGAGGGCTTCACAAGTAACCACTTTCGTCTAATGTCTATATGTCTTATAATGAAACCTATATTAGGCAAGGGGTT
>JAQZBX010044896.1:0-21218 GCA_029593785.1 Cabassous unicinctus
TTTATTTTATTTAATTTATCCCCCCCCTTGCTGCTTGTGCTGCTGTGTCCATTCGCTGCTTGTCTTCTCTGTGTCTGCTTATCTCCCCCTTGCTGTGAGGTCTTGCTGCATCAGCCCAGGGCGCTGCGTGAGCCTGCCTGCCCTCACAAGGAGGCCCTGGGAAGCGGGGCCTCTCATATGGTAAACGGGGCCTCTATCCATTGAGCCACACCCGCTTCCCTGTTGTATTTTTTAATCACCCCTAAATCTCCTTTGTCCCATGAGTTTCAAATTTCTACAGAGTAGTTTTTTTTTTTAAGTTAACTTTATAAATTGATGTTTAATTAATTAATTAATTATTTTCTAGTCAACTTGCTAACAATTTTTGCTTTAATATATCAATTACATTAATTCCTCACATTAATTCAATTATGAAGCCAAATACACTTAGTTGCTTACAATCTCAAATCTTACTTCCAGAATACATTCCAATATATTTATTCTGTAAAAACAATACAATTTTTGTTTTTTACTTTTTACAGTAAAATTTCAACTACAAACCATGACTACTTGAAAGATGTTCCAAGGACAAGCATAACAGGACTGATAAAACCCAAAATGACTAATATAAAAGTGTTCTCACAATAGAAGCTGGCATACAAATAAAATCTCTATTATCACAATAGCAACAATGTACACATAATGGTTTATGGGATGAATATTAACTATTCTAATTCTAGTTCCAAATGAAAACAACAGTTTATTTTAAAAGTCTGTGTTTAAAAGTCAATTCTTTGACTGGTTTCTCAGGGCTGCTGCTGATTCCAGCTTTAAAATGTAAAATATTCACCTTGAGTGGTTAGCTCAAATTGTATTGGCATTGGGAAAAAATAAATCATTGCCTTTATTTTAGAGTTACATAAAAAGGCTCATTAACTTCACATATAGAAACTGAGTTTGTGTTCATAGCAACATGAGTTTTGAGAAATATAACCTCTCAACTAGCTATTTCTAATACATAATTTATATTTTACAATAAGGTTAAACTTTACACATGGCTTCAAAACTGAAGGACAATTTTAATTTCATCTTCAATATACCAACATTATGTATCTAGGAATTAATTTCTGGGTTTGGGCACAGAGATGAAATCCCATCCTTAAATATAATGTTGAGTGATCATTTTAAAAATGTTAATTTATATTTAACTGAGTGTTTGGAGATGGTGAGGTGAAGACAGGAGAATGACGAGCACATCTGCCTTTATGAAAGTATCTTAGACATGTGTAAATCTGTGCAAAAATCTTCATAATCCTTAGTGGTTGAAGGCAAATTCATGCAACCAAATAACATGAAGTTAAATCAATAACCTTAAAAAAGGCTAAAATGTCTTATTTTTGCAAACACAACAGAGGAATGTTAATAATGTACATACAAACTGGTATTCTGTCAATGACAATAATGATGTGTTGCTTCATATCAAATCCAAGAATATTAGACAACCAAACGTATAACCTTCATGTGGTTTCTCTTAATATGCAGATTCCTTATGGTAGTTATGTCCCTTCGATAGTTTTCTACAAGTCTGAAGTTGTGTTTCTTGCATTGCCACCTCAGAGCTGCTTTCGTTTTCTTCTTTGCAATTCTTGTCATCTTCATCTCCTGGAGTTATTCAGAACTGTTTTAGAGGATTTCTTGGAAGTGTATGACTTTTTCCATTTTGAGTCTGCTTTTTCATTCTTTCTTTTGCCTTTTCCATCTTCTACTCTATCACCTTCTTCCTCACTGCTTGCATCTGCAGTATTTCTGCCTTCTTTCCTCAGTATCTGAAGAGCTCTGTTGCTGAATTGCCTGGTATCCAGTAAACTTCACTCCCGGGTTATTTTCTATTTTTTACAATCCTTCATTAAAATCCTTTCTATTTGTTTGACTTTCTAAACTTGTCTTTGTATTCTTTAAATGAGAAAATGTAGTTGGGACCTAGAAATGAAGTTTCATCGGTGCCAAAATAGAAGATTGGATTCTTATTTGCTGGAGGCTTCATGGCTCCTTCTGGGAGTTCCTCAATCCAGTCAAATCCAGTGCTAGTAGCTTTTAATCTTGGGGAAAACCAGGTCGCCAGCCTTGTACTCTCCAGGCCACACTCCAACCTCCAGGGCTCCTGGGATAAGCTGCTCCTTGCCGCCATTTCTGTCCACTCAGGCTGAGCACGTGCTCCAGGGCACCTTCATCCGCGTGGTTGGGAAGGACACAGCGCCAAAGCTGTGCCACAGCCCACAGCCAGGGCCGCATGGGGTCATGGGCGCTACAAATGTGGGAGGTGCCTTGCTCCAATAATGTTTAATTTAATTAGATTGTGTTTCAAGAACACTTTCTGTTTGATATTGATTCTATAGCTTGTTTGAGATTTGCTTCATGGCCTGTGTATAGTTAGTTTTACATATATTTCATGTAAAGAATATGTGCTCTCTAAGTATTATATGCCGGGTTCTATGTAAACCAATGAAATATAACTTTACTTTTGTGCTTCAGTCTCCTCTAACACATTTTATGTCTGCTTGATACATAGCCAAGTTACCGAGAGATAAGTATTTAGCAAAAAAGGATGTTTGTGGATATGTTGGGATTTCCCTACACTTCTGTCAGTTTTTTTTTAACTTGCTGTTTACAAGTGTATTTCTGAGTTGCAAAGATTATTTTCCCTTCCTCATTTTTGAGAATTTCCTGTATTCCCCCATTCAGTCTTGATTGCCACAACCAGACAGACAGAAAGCACGAGGACCTTCTTTTTCTTGCATCAGTAGTGGATACCTTATCAGGAGACATTAACTGCTTGAGGTCTGTCAGAGACGCATTCCATCAGTTTTTGGTGTATGCATTCTAAGGTCAAGTTCTAGACCAAATAATTTGAGCTAAATTCAGAATTGCATGTCTTTCTGGCAAATTGCTTAAGTAAACCCTGAAAGAAGGTGCAAAAAGCATTAGTAAGCCAAGAATCTGGCTAATATGTAGGTTAGTACAAATAAACATCAGCTGATTACAATCAAGACAGAAGGCACTGTGGAACTAAAATGCACAAAAAATAACAATATATAAATTTAGAGAGGAGTACTTGCATTTAAAATTTTCTGTGAACTCTTCATTTGGGGGGAAATAGTAGCAATGCATTTTGCCTTAGAATTTTGGACTTTATATGCCAAATATTCATGTTAACAATTTATGGGTAACTGTTGAAAGTATAGAAATGTGGGGAGATGGTGTAGCTCAGTGGTTGAGTGCCAGCTTCGCATATACGAGGTCCTGGGTTCAATCCCTGGTACCTCCTTAAAAAAAAAAAAAAAAAAAATGTAATGACCAACTTCAGAAATGGAGAAAGACAAAATTTAGATTAAAGAAACCGTCACAGATGTAATAAAAGGCAGGAAAGGACAGAAGAAAAAAGCAGACAATCTTGGTGAACAAATTTTAAAATAAGAAGGAAAAATTTAATCCACCTATATAAGCAATCACAGCAAATGTACATGGATTAAATTCACCTATTATAAGAGAGACCCATTATAAGATCAGAGTAACTTAAATTTTTTTTTATCTACGTTCTATTGGAGACAACTTACTTTGAAAAGTTGAAAATAAAGGATGGAAAAAGATACATAAGACCAAAAGTCACCAAAGGGGGCTAAGGTGTAAGTATTCATTTTGTACAAAAAAGTCTGTCAGTTGAAAAAACATTTATTTGTGTAAGTACCCAGCATAGTGCCTTATACATAATAGTTTTCCAAGAAATGTTCATTAAGTTGTTGAATCAAGTTTCGTGGCATGATGTGTTGTCGTACTAACTGCAATGTGGGTTAAAAAAATAGTGACAGAAGACCTAGTATTTGAATAAAGTAAGTGGATTTTTACTGCATTATTGATATATGCTACTGAGTGTAAAAATATCAGAGCAGTTAAAGAGAACTGAGTTGTTATTGGCTGTCAGGTTACATGATAGTTCTGTGGAGGCTTACTTCCTTAGAAGGGTAAGTAGGACAAAGAGGTCATACATAGACTCGTGTTCATGCATGTCAATCTGTACTATATATTCAAATATTCCTAGGAATAGACGGAGAGGAACACTTCCTTGAATGATAAACAATAACGTTCAGGCACCTTCGTTTTCATTATAAATATTTTTTATTAATTTGTCATCCCTGGGTAAAAAAAGTTAAATTGATTCTGAGCAGCTTGTGCTCAAAATTTAAGACAGGATCAATGCTCCCTCCTCCCCAAATGAACTTTTTATTTTTCAATAATTTCACATTTATAGGACAGTTGCAAAAATAATGCAAACCCCATACAGAAAACTCCAACATACACCACCACCCCTTTCTTTCTTTTGTGGGGAAAAAGTGTTACAGTAAAAATATATTTTTTCCTGACTTTGGTGGGATGGGAGTGGGAGAGAAGGTAGGTAGATGCCTTTCTGGAAACAGGAAGCTTGAATCCAGTCAGTCTACCTGGAAGATAGCTCCAAAAAGTAAGGGGATTGCCTCCAGCGCCAGTGAGTCTTTCCTGGCTATTTAAGAATGATTTTCCTTTATGCCTGGAGAGCAATATTTTGCATAGTGGTGTTTCTCAGGATATAAGGGTCTTAATACTTAAAACCTCAAACCTACATTGTTTCCTCTAAAGTTTTGGCAAATCAATATTCTTGTTGGTATTGGATATTTAGTTGTGCTTGGATATCTAAAACTTCCTTGACTTTGGACATTCAGCTCCATTTTAGAAGGAAGGGCATAATAAATATTGCAGAGGACATTTAAAGCAATAGCTTGTAGAGCACAATATAGACCTTGTTATTTTAGAATTAAAGAGCTCTTGGAAGAAAGAGAGCAAGTTATCAATAACTACTTTGAAGTATCACTATAGACATTGGTAGTGGTACTTGCTGACTGTTAGAGATGTAAAAAAAAAGAATATTTTAAGCAATGGTTTATTTATGCTTCAGAAGAGACTGGTAGGCTCTTACTGTGGGAAACAAGTTTGTTGCAGTAGTCCAAATATGGTGCAGGTATGCACAGCAAAAATGCAGCAATTTGCCTGAAGTCTGAGTTACTGTAGATGCTTTTGCTACTTGCTTTTCTTGTAGTTCTCTTTTCTAAAGTTAGTGCTTTACCTTCTCAAAACATTGCTATGATGTGAAACTGATTGGTGTAGAGTTTAAGAACTGTTTCAGGATTCATCTGAAATGGTAGTTCTGTGTTTCTAGTTTTGAAACATTTAAAAATTTCAAATGATTCCTGTACTCAAGTTTTGGTAGCATAATGACTTTCAAAGTTAGATTTAATTTGGGCTCTCAGATTTGCTGCACGCACGTAATCTCAGATGAACTTTTGTCTTAAAAATCATGTAAGATAATGTTGTTAGTTGTACAGCTGAACATCAGAATAGTCTCTGTTTGATTTTAGAGTTTGACCAAAATGTCACCAGGCAACCCAAAGCTAGGCTTTTGTGGTGGTGAATTGTTTTTAGACATATAATGAGGGTTGGTGATGAAGGGGAAGTACTCAGTCATTAGGGGAAACAAGGGTGAGACATTTTTGCCTCGGTGGATTTTTCAGAATGGAACAAGCAGGAAAAAGGAAATGGTTCTCCATGGATATTGTGAGCAGCCGTGTGTGTATGAGGACAATTCAGGTGTCAAATGCAAAACAGAAAAAAAAATTACTGTGCCTTGAATGAGAGGCAAACAGAGTATGCATAAAATAACATAAACACAAAATTAGATCAGGGATCCTGTGGAAAAGGAAACTTACTTGGCTAAAGTAAAATAACTGCTGTTTACCATAGGACAAGTGCCAGGATAGACAATACTATTCAGACCAACAATAACAATAACTGCGTGCGAGTTCCCTTGCCTCGCTGAGACGGTATAGGGTGAGCTGGAGTGTTCACAGCCTGAAGCCCGTCCGGCTTTCTCGGTGGTCCTCCAGCTGCACGCCCTGGACATTGTCTTCATGGAGATGTCACAGCATTATTTCTGCTGCACTTGAAAACCAAGTAATACATAGAGCTGGTGACCCCTGAGTCTTCGTGTTGTTCCAGAGACAGCGAATTGCAGAACCCTGGCGTTTTAGAGAAGATGGGAGAGAAAAGGTCATTCGTGTGATTATATCTTCTAGCTCTGGTTATCCAGATCGGAAGTAGTTACTTGGTTTGTTTTGGCCTCGTTCTCCTAGTTTGGCAAGCCTTTGGGTCATCATCTTCATTTTTTAATTGGCGTTATGGTTTCAGTGAATAGAGAACACTTTTTAAAAAGTAGCTGAAGTTTTGTAACTAAGAAAGAAAAAATAAATAAATGAGGTCAGGCTTAGCATACATGAAATTTTAGGTCACGTGTTTGTTTTCGTCCTTGTTTTGGTCACCTCTCTACTGCTTTGCCACATTATTGGTTGGGTATGGTTTGATCTTTATATTTATATATATGAATTTAGTGTTGGGCTAAGTGCTTTTGCATCTGTAATCTTATGTATCGTATTAGGTAGGTATTATTTTCTATATTTTGTGGTTGACGAAACCAGAGAGATGAGCTGACTTGTCTAAAGTCTTACAGGAGATTTATGGCAAAGCTGGGATTTGAACCCAGGTCTTCTGTTTCCACAGTGGGTGACACCAAGCTCCCAGTCAAGGAGGTGAATCTGTTGTAGAAATCTTTCTATAAATTATTTTCTGTTAAGTGAGTTCTGTGTTCCATTGAATCAGAAAAAAACCCACAATGCCCCATATCACATGTGATCACATGTAAGAATGCAGTGTCTTTATAATCACCAGTAATAATGTCATATACTAACATTTGATCTCAAAACATGGACACTAATTGCCATCGGCAAAGTGCATTAAAATCACACTTCTAAAGAGCAAAACCACGCAGAAGTAGCTTAGTTTGCTAATTCCTTAATTTAGGAATCATATGACGTGAGGGGTAATGGTACTTGAAATTTATCCTGCAAATAGACAAATGAATCTCGTAAGTCATTCTGCTGAAAGAGATGGAATGCTGAGCATTAGCAGTGATCTCAGGCCTGCTTTCCTCCCTGCTCTTCTCACCTCCCATCGTCTACCCAGACCAGGTATGCTGTGCCCTGGTGACAGGAAGAAGACCTGACAGGCCACCAGCACTGAATTTATAATTTCTACCTCTAAATAAGCAGTGTTTTTCCTCTTTTACATGAGCGAGTAAAAAAAAAAAATATATATATATATATATATATATATTTTTTTATATTGCTTTTAGATGTTGCCAACCAGCTCAATTTAAAGAGAAATGGCTCTAGTCTTATTGGATAAGATATGGCCTTATTTTTAAACAAATCAGTTATTATATGGCCTTATTTTTAAGCATTCTTCCCACAAAGGGCCTGTTTATAGCACAGAGGCCTGCAGGAGACAAGGGGGACGGGGCAGAAGAGTATCTTGCAGCCCGAGGCGCTTATTTGCTTGAGAAAAAAAAAAAATTGCTGCCAGATGACTGGTTTCAAAGTTAGGACTGCTGATGTGGTCTTTAGTGGGTAGAGGATTAAGGGAATGCCGTTCCTCCTCTGTTTTATAAATATTTGCTGGAGAGTTAATGGGTTTTTGTGTGCATGTGCATTTCCCTTTGCTATTGGGGAAATTACAAGTAATACAGGAACATCCTGTGATAAAATATATGAAATAGAAGCTGTCGGAACCGATGGGTGAAGCAGAAGAAATGTGCCCCAGGTCTACGGCTTGCTGGATTATGTTTAAATTCTTGGCATCACGGATTGGTAAATCTGCAGGTGATTGACTGAAGTTCAAATAGAGGAATGTGTGGGGTACAAAAAGGAGACAGGCTCTTTAATCAGTAGCCGCTAGCGAAGAAAGCATTCATCCCCTTCAGAAACTGTGCATACTTAAGTTTTATTTTCAGTTAGAACACTCCCTGGAAGAATTCCAGTGAGAATAATCCCATGTGCTCACAAATACTCATGCATCTGAATGAGCAGAACCACCTTCTTTGCTTTGCTTAAAATGGTATAATAAATGACTCTCCTCATTCAGCATCTGCTAATTTGGTTAGAGGACTGCATTATGGGAGTGACACTGGAAATAGTTTAACCCTGAGTTTCCAAGCAAAGAATCTCTAGAAAGGAGTCTTTTTTTTAATATTTTTTTAGGAGATACCGGGGATTGAACCCAGGACCTCATACATGAGAAGCAGGCGCTCAACCAGTGAGCTATACCTGCTCCCCTAATTTTTTTTTTTTTTTTTTTTGGAAAGGAGTCTTAACTATACTTACTAATCCTGCAGAAAAGAGAGTGTAGAAATTTCTGAAAACATTCATCTTTGTTTCCATGATTGTCACCTCAAAAGGAAGTTTAAATATGATCTCAAATAATAGGACTGCCACATTAACATTTTTAATTACCGATCCCCATCTTATGAAAGTACATATTGGTAAATATTTTATTCTCACAAATTTAATTCCAGACTATTTACTTGATGAATAAAGTGTGTTGCCTTTTAATAAACTGAGTCCTCTTTTCTAAAGGTAGTGACTAAGGGGCCTTTTATTGGAGATGGGAAAAAAAGTTCTCCCGATGGAGTATCAGGAGGGGCCCCTCATCCAGACAAAACAGCCCCACGGGGTGCCTGTGGGTGAGAGAGGATGGTGGGAAGTGGAGAGGGTGCCGAGAGAGACGTGAGAGGGTGAAAGATAGGCTAGTAGCGCCAGGTCCCCTTGCCCTGCCTCCAGAGGCCAGGAGAGCTTGCCAGTGGGACCAGCCATCCTTATTCTCTCTTGTCATCCTGATGGGGGGACCCTTCAGTGCCAGGAACCTGATGAAGCCCATGTGCCCCTCCCTGCCTCTGCTGGACCCTCTCTTCCTTCTGCCTGTTCTGGAAATAACTTCCCTTGTACATCTAGGCCATGCAAAGAAGGTATGGCTGTGTCTTTTCTTGCTGAAGCCCAATTAACCAGGACTTGGGTGCCTCTTCAGGGGAGAGGTTAGCATTGACAGGGGACTGTCCAGATTGGAAAGGTTCTTTCCACAGCACAACACCTGCCCTTTCTGAGCCTGTCAGGTAGAGATTCTCTTTGGTGAACCAGATTCCAGCTCCCTCATATTTGGGGGAGTAAAAATTTTTAAACAAAATGTAACATATATACAGAAAGTGCTCAGATGGTAAATCTCCCTCTCAATGAATTTTCACAAATAGAAATGTCCGTGTACCCAGCCACCAGGTCAAGTTTATTCTTTCATTATGGCAAGTTTTCTTTATTATAAAGGAAATAAATACTTGTTGACATTTGGTAAATGCAGCAAAATTAATGAAGAAAGTTAAAGTTACTTGTACCTATACCCAAAAATGACCCCTGGTAAATTTTTGGTGTGTTTCCAGTCTGTCTGTGAGTTCCTCCCTAACGTGTGGATCTATGCATCCCCATAAATACATGCACACAGGAACGCAGATACCCCTGAAGCATTATGTGTGTGTGCACATAAACACAGAAGGAGTTTCAAGTTGTTGCATTTCCATAAAGTACAGATTGTGAGGTATTTCACTGCTTGTTGGCTCATCAGCAGAATGGCCAGGAATGAAAGTCAGGGAGACTGAAAACCACCCATCTCCGTACTTGATAGCAGTGGGGAAAAGTGGGGTGAGGAGTGGGGAGTGGATGTGGCTCAAGCAGTTGGGTGCCCACCTTCCACATGGGAGGTTCCAGGTTCGGTTCCTGGTGCCTCCCAAAGAAGACAAGCTGACGCAATGATCATACACAATGAGCAGGGAGTGGATGTGGCTCAAGCAGTTGGGTGCCCACCTCCCACATGGGAGGTCCTGGGTTTGGTTCCTGGTGCCTCCTAAAAGAAAACGAGCAGACAACAAGCAGACATAACAAGCAGAAAACGAGCAGACACAACCAGCAGAGACAATGAGCAAACAGACTAGGGAGCCATCTCCGGGGGGGGGGAGGGGGAGAAAAAAAGGGAGAGGAGGTTGAAATAAATGGTTGACAGAAGAATGAGGGTGGTACATGGATTTCATATATCTGATATTTCCCCGTCACTTAGTAAACTAAATTGGTGATAGAAGGTTCAGAGATTTCTGGGCAGAACAGGGGTGAAGGTGTGAAGCCAAACTCTTTCTAGTCTCCAGCTTCATCCTGTTGGAAGGCCAGCTTGTCTTCCTTCTTTTAATTAGCTCTCTTGCAGATACGAAGGCAGGCTTTCACCATAGCAGCTCTTGCTTTAACATAAGGCGATGGAGACCACAGCATTGGAAATCGGCCGGGTGGTTTTGTGAGTTGCAGCAGAATGAGTCCTGCCACTACTAAGGTGGACAAAACAATGCTTTGGTTCTCACTGAGTAGCCTGCACATGTTGTTGGGAAGGGAGCATTTGTTGCCAGCTTCTCGTTGCTATGGGTGGTACAGGCTATACTGTCAATCTGCCTCTTGGCTGGCCAAGGGCTCAGCTCCTGGAGGGGTTTGATGGGTGATGGGATTCCTTGTGTTAGGAAAAGTGTTTCCCTCAGAATTATCTATGCCTTTGGGTTTAAAATTTTTTTTTATTTTGGTAACATAGATAAGCATAACATTTGCCATTTTAATCATTTTTAAGTGTGCAATTCAGTGGCATTAATTATATTGACAATGTGCTACCATCACCACCGTCTATTACCAAAATGCTTTCGGTATTCCAAATGGAAACTCTGGACCCATTAAGCAAGAAATCCCCATTCCACTTCTCCCAAGCCCCTGGTCACTTCAAATCTACTTTCTGTCTCTGAATTTGCTAGTTCTAGATATTTCATAGAAGTGAAATCATACAATATTTGTCCTTTGGGGTTGGTTTTATTTCATGCAATGTGATGTCTTCAAGGTTCACCCATGTTGCTACATGTATCAGGACTTCATTCTTTTCATGAATAATATTCCATTGTGTGAATGGACCATATTTTGTTTATCTGTTTGCCCATTGATGGACACTTGGGTGGCTTCCACCTTTTGGCTGTTGTGAATAACGCTGCTGTGAACATTGGCGTACAAGTATCTGACTGAGTTCTTGCTTTCAATTCTTATGGGTATTTATGTAGAGGGGATTGCTGGACAATATGGTCATTTTATATTTAACTTTTTTTTTTTAAACTTTTTATTTTGAAATAATTTCAAACTTGCAGGGCAGTTGCAAAAATAATACAAATCTCCTACAGAGAACTCCAGCCAATCCCACCTCCCCCAGATACCCAGATCCACGAATTTTGCCACTTTGCCACTTTTGTTGTATCATTCTATCATCAATCTCTCTCTCTCTCATTCTTTCTCTCTCTCTCTTACTCTCTGTGCTTTTTGAACTTCTAATAACAGGTTGTACACATCACAGTTCTGAACACGTGATACTTCCACGTACATTTTCTGTGAACAAGGATATTCACTTATGTTATCACCTTAGGTGTAGTTATCAAGTTCAAGGAATTTAACATTGAAGCTTTATATCAAATTTATTCCTTATGTCCCTATAATGTACTTTTGAGCCTTTACTCTTCCATTCTTAGATCCCATCCAGCATCATGTATTGCATTTAAGTGTGATTATCTCTTTAGTTTTTCTCTCATTTTTTAAAATTGTAGAAACATATATACAATGTAAATCTCCCCATCCCAACGTCTCCCAAGCACACCATTCAGTGGGATTAATCCCATTCACTATGTTGCAGGACCTCCACTACCATCCCTTACTAGAACTTTCTCTTCACTCCAAACACTCATTTTGCATTCACTCCCATTGCCCCTACCTCTCCACCTCTGGTAACCTGAACTCTGCTTTCTAACCCTATAAGTTTGCTTATTCTCTAATATTTTCATTGCTGTTACCATGAGGTTTAAATTTAAGATCCGAAATCTGTAATAATCTTGTTTGCTTTGATACCAATTTAGCAACCTCAATAGCATGCATAAACTATGTTCTTATATTCCTCCATCCCCCCACCTCTATATAGTTCTTGTCACAAATTACATATTTATACACTGAATCCAAAACCTTGATGTATCATGACATTTTATGCATTTGTCTTTTAGATCCTGTACGAAGTAAAAAGTAGAATTACAAATAAAAAATACAATAGTATGAGTATTTATATATTTACCCAGGTCTTTATATTTACCAGCCATCTCTATTTCTTGATGTGGCTTCATTCAGTTGTCTAGTGTCTTTTGCTTTCAACCCATAGGAACTCTCTTTAGCTTTTCTCATAGGGCTGCTCTAGTGGTGATGCAGTCTTTTAGCTTTTGTTTATTTGAGAAGGTCTTAATTCCTCCCTCATTTTTGAAAGACTGTTTTGCAGGATACTGAATTCTTGGTTGGCAGTTTTTTTGCATTCAGTACTTTAAATATGTCTTCCCACTGCCTTCTTGCCTCCATGAGATGATAAATTGGTACTTAATTTTATTGAGGCTTCCTTGTATGTGACACACTGCTTCTCTCTTATGGCTTTCAGAATTCTTTCTTTATCTTTGGTATTGATTATAACATGGCACAGAGTGAGTCTCTTTGGGTTTATCCTGTTGAAGTTCATTGAGCATCTTGGATGTGTGTATATTCATGTCTTTCAGTACATTTGGGAAGGTTTTAGCCACTGTTTCTTTGAATATTCCCCCTTCCCCTTTCTCTCTTGATGGTGTCCCACAGATCCCTTAGGCTCTGTTCACTTTTCTTCATTCTTTCTTCTTTCTGCTTCTCAGACTGGATGATTTTGATTGTCTTATCTTCTAGTTCACCGATTCTTTCTTCTGCCAACTCCAATCTGCTGTTGAACACCTCTAGGGAATTTAAAATTTCTGTCACTATGGTCTTCAGCTCCGTTTGGTTCCTTTTTATAATTTAAATCCCTCTATTGATGTTCTATTTGTGTTCCTCTATTATTTTCCTGATTTTCTTTAGTTCTTTGCCCACGTTTTCCTTTAACTCTTTGAACGTATTTAGGACCTTTTTTATAGGACCTTTGTCTGGAATGTCCCAGAACTGATCCTTCTCATTGATAGTTTCTAATGCTTTAATCTCTTCCTTTACTTGGGCATCACTTCCTGTTTCTTTGTATGTTTTGTAATCTTTTGTTGAAACATGGACATTTTGATATTTTAATGTATTATCACTGTGATTTAGACTCTGAGGCATCTGTTCCTTAAGCTTGTATCCACCTAGTTTCATGACAGAGCTTTCCTTGAATGCCAGGAACTACCAATAAAAAGAAGAAGGAAATAAAGAAAACACCTTTTCCAGTTTTGTTTTTGCAGATTGACCTGTGGGCCTGCTCTCCTTCAGCACTTATCTGTACAATAAGTTAGGGGAATAGCTCCAGGCCAAAGCATGTGACCTTCCTGATTCTTTGGAGGCCCTAGGAATTCCCCCACTTACAGGAATATGAATGTTCCCTCTTCTGTAGGAAACAATTTCATTGTAGTTACCATGTACTACAGCCAGCAATCCCTTGCCCAGGCAACATTAGTAGACTGCTCTCCCACAGCTTTCTGTAGGAGAGCTCAGGGCAAGTTCTAGCACAGTGAGGCCCTTAGGCCACCACCAGAAAGACTGGGCCAGATATACATGCTTGTAGTATATGCACGAGGGTTACTCTTCTCCCTTCGGAATTGGTACCAAGGGTCTGCACCAGGAGCTTGAGCCAACCAGGGCAACATGAGATCATAATCACTTTTTTTTTCTAAAGATTTATTTTATTTATTTATTTCAACCCCCCTCGTTGTTTGCGCTCGCTGCGTCTGTTTGTTGTGTGCTCATCCTCCTTTTCAGGAGGCACTGGAACTGAACCCAGGACCTCCCATGTAGGAGGGAGGTGCGTAATTGCCTGAGCCACTTCCACTCCCTGCTTTGTTGTGTCTCTTATTATGTTTTTCTCCTGTGCATCTTGTTGTGTCATCTTGTTGCACCAGCTCGCCGTGCCAGCCTGTCACAACAGCTTGCTGTCTTGCTTGTCTTCTTTAGGAGGCACTGGGAACTGAACCTGGCACCTTCCAGGTGGTAGGAGGGAGCTCGATCACTTGAGTCATATCTGCTTCCCTCTAGACACTTTTAAGTGACCTTTTTCTTGATTTGGTGCTTGCCCTGTTGCAAGCACCTTTGTTTTCTGGAGTTCTGAGAAAGATCTTTCTGCCAGTTCTTACTGGTTGTTCAAAGCTCCCATGGGGGGATGGAGCCCTGAAGTGTCCTACTCTGCCATCTTGATCCAAGGAAAAGAAGCCCCTACATTTAACTTCTTGAGGAACTGCCAGACTGTTTTCCACAGCAGCTGCACCATTTTATGTTCCTATGCCTTTCTTTTTAAAAATATATTTTACTTTTTTTATATATATATATATGTACACTTGTGGCTTGACTTGTTAGATATATAGAAAACTCATTGGACTTTCATATTTGTAAAATGTTTTCTCAGATCACTCCTTTCCCCTTTCTTGTTAAAAACATACTCACGCTGCGTGAAGTGGCCTGTATTTTTACGTGTGTTTTTGTTGTATTGTCTTTGCAGTCGAAATCAGCTGTCGGCCCTGCCTGCCTACCTGTGTGGTCTGCCTCTCAAAGTCTTAATCGCAAGTAACAACAAACTTGGATCGCTGCCTGAAGAGATAGGTCAGCTCAAACAGTTAATGGAATTGGTATGTTCCTAACTCTCAAGATGTTATTTTTTATTTGTTTACCGGGCATAGCCTGGCAATGTAGAGAGAAAGATTTTGTGCTACAGTTGGCCTAGAAGGAGCATTAGTTGTTGGAGGGCAGTTCCTGATGAAGATATTGAGCAGGGCGGGTAATAACATTGCTTTTGCTATGACAGAGATAGTCCCTGAAATAGTTCACAGGTTATCCTACTGTGATTAGATCATATTTTTCAGATGATACATATGTTTTTGATAAATTATCGATAAATTGGCAAAAATAAGCTACAAATAAGCCAGTCGGCCACACGTTATGAAAGTATGTAATTAAATCAGGAGACCAGCGGAACAGACGCCTCTGATTTTGTAAGGATTTTAGAAAGCATTGCCCCAAGTGGATGTAACCTTTCAGTGTGACCAGAGCCCTGGGGATAAAAAGAAGAACAAGTTATGGATGGGCGGAGATGGGTGGTAAGTGTGTGCCTGAGGCTGAGAAACTGACTTCTGTTTCAGGTCTTCCACTTTTAACTTAATTCCTCCCATTGTTTCTGAATTGGGAAAGAACGAATTCTTTCCAGGCTCCCTTGAGCTAAGATGGGTCTGAAGAGGCAAGGATCAGCAGTCTAAGACATGATAGTCCCATTTGTTCACCAAGCAAGTATTTCTTCAGTACTGACTCTGTGTCAAGCCCAGAGCTCAGCATTGGGATTACAGCGATGCAAAGAACACAGTGCCTGCCTTCAAGTAGAGTCCTATCTGGAACATCGATGGCAAAGTGGTTTCTCTTGTGTGCCAACTCCAGCGGCAAGAGGGACTGTGGGGCCCAGATGGAGAGTGCTGTGATCGGTTAGTCATGTCTGCCATGGGAACTGGCTAGGAGGATGACAGCAGGTGCCTCACATTTATCAACTTTGACTTTAGTGTAGAAACAGGTCATTGCTGTATAAAGGAACTCAAGCTATGAAGAGTATCTTCTTCAGGATTTATTTGAGAGGAATAACTGAAACCCATTAAAACCAGCTTATACCAAAAGTAGAGACTGGTTGTAAGGGTACAGAGGTCTGTCCCACCACACTCAGTATCAGGAAATTTCACCAGGCATCATGAGTGACTAGAACACTCATCATGAGTGACTTGGAAAGCTGTCAAGAACCGAGGCAGCAGTTCGTTTTGTGGCTCAACTTTCTCTGCTTCTCCATGCAATGGTAGAGGTTGCCTGGCCCAAGTTTAAATGTCCTCCCAGCTGACACATATAACAGTGGCCCCCTGTCATCTCTTAGCCCTGGCTTGGAGGCAGGCCTCAGTCCAGTATCTTTGTCTATCTCAGTCACCTAGAGTGAGGACACGTTGCCAAACATGGCTCCTGGTCTGCCACTGAGGACAGCAATTCTGAAAGAAGACGGATGTTCACTTAGCAGACACCCCCAAAGATCTCTAATCCAAGAAGTATGCTCACAAAGTAGGGAATAATTGACTTGGGGTTGGGAAAGTTTGTAAGGGGAGAGGTGTTGGAGGGGTCCCTTCATAAGTCTGTGTGAGATTTTCTAGATGGGAAAAAAGAAGGCAGAGCCAATCCTTGAGGGAGAAGGGGCAGCTTGTGCAAAGGCAAGATGGAGTTTAAGTTGAGTGGAGCTGGGTGATCCATCTTTACCGCCACTGCCTTAGCTGTAAGCGGCGACCAGTTCTTTCACGGGGCCTTCGAGGCTGTATGTGGGCTGGCCCCTGCTTGCCTCAGAAAGTTCATCTATTTTCAGTGCTCTCCAGCCCTCTGGGCATGCTATTTGTTCATTTCACTTCTGTATGGGCTGTTTCTTCCTTCCCCTCTTTTCTTGGTCATTTCTTAGCCTGGTTAGATGTTACTTCCTCGTCAAAGCTTTCCCTTACCTTCCAAGTCTGAGTTAGCTGCCCCTAAGGCAGGCACTGTACACTTAGCTCTGAATTGGCATAGACTCAACAATTTTCTTTTTCCTTCGCTTTCTCCACACCAGCTTCCCCTCCCCCCCCCCATACACACGCACCTCAAAAATTGCTAAAGGACAGAAATTGTGTCTTACTAGCTGTTGTATCCCAGGTACTTGGCACGTGACAGTTACCTCATAAATATTTGCTGAATGTTGTCACACTGTGGAAAGTGAGCCTAGAAAGATGGCCTTGGGCAGATTTGAAGGCCCCCAAATATTGTGCCAGGAGAACCTTATCTTACAGGCCAAGTTAATTCAGAAGGTATGAGTTTAAACAGTTCCAGAAAGCAAAACGATATACAATAATGCTTTGGGTGAAATCAATAGTTATATGTTTCTATCAGGGAGTCTGATAAACCACACAATCTAAGGTTGCTAAAATTTGGATTCAGTCTTGCAAACACAGTACAAATTATAAGTTGTTTGGTTTTTTTTTTCCCCCCACCTCTCCGGTTCCTGTGGATGGGTGGCACACTGGTGAGGTCAGTCTTCTGGAACCTTCTGGCAGCCAGTCTGTATTTCTGTCCCACCAAACCCTGGGTTGAAGCCCCCATGCATGCCATCCATCAGTTGTGCTGCTGCTCCTCCGTTAATAGGTGGCACATGTGCCGAAGCCTGGGGCACCCCACAGCAGACCAGGACTTTCCCCAAATAACCTTCGTCAGGTGCAGAGCTGGCAGGCATCAAAAGTCAAACAGCACTGTCTCCAGCTCTAGGACGCCGTCCTCCTGGGTGGTTCCAGGGGATGCCCTGAGCTTTTCCTAGGCACCCTGTCCTGTACCCAGCTCTGCCGAAGGCTGCTCTGCATCCTTGGTTTGGCGCCGTCATCACTCAGTTCTTGTGTCTTTTCTCCACCAACAATAAGTGCTGCCTCCTCATGTCCTAGAATATTCACAGCCATAGGGGTTTTTACAAGGCATCTAGTCCAACCTCTTCACATCTTACAAATGAAGAAACCCAAGGCAGAGAGACAGTGAGCAAGGCAAGAAAAGCCTTCCTGGAGTAGCTAAATTGTGAACTTAAACTGGAACACCCACCCAATGCTGGCCAATAGGAATATAATGCGAGTAACAAATATAATTTTAAATGTAACCACGTATTTTAAAAAGTGAAAAGAAGCAAGTGTAATTAATTTTAATAATATATTTTATTTTATCCAATATTATCTCGGTTTTTTTTTTTTGGTACCAAGTCTTTGAAAGCCAGTGTGTATTATGCTTACAGCACAAAACAGTTTGGACTGGACACACTTCACTTGCTCATAGGCACAGTGATGAGTGGCTGACCTGCCGATCAGGACAGCTCTGTAGCCTGTGTTCTACCCGCCCTGTGTCCCCTGCCTATGAGCAAGTGTAGTATTTGTAAAAAGCATTTTATTTCTGAAGTTGGTGAACATTTAACAAGTTGCCGTTATGTAACAGCAAGGGGTGACTGGCCTGGCTTAGGGCCACAAGCTATAAAAAGGATATTTTCCATGCATTCTTTTTGCTTAAAATAGTAGTGTTACTCTAGGTAACCATGTCAGATTATTTTTAGCTGTCAGTTAGGGGGAATAGTCTGTGGAGAGCCTGAAGTAATTCTCCATGGTGGTGGGAGCTTCTGTTTTGCAGTATATGGTAACCACGTTGGTCGAGAACTTGGGCACCTCTCAGGCACTCAGCCTACTGTAAACTGCCTGAGTGCTGATAAAATCTCTCAGCTTGTCGGGCTTTGAGCATTTTTTGTTAACTATTTTGGAAGACGTAATTATTTGCTTTTCAATTTAGATCAGAATATCTGAAATTGAGTTGTCAGCTCTCTTCTATGAGTGACTGAGCATTCCGGAGTCAATGTTCACTCAAAAAAACAAAAGCACGGTAGCCATGTGCACAAAAGCGGCTGTCCTTTCTAAATTTTGAGAGCAATTGGAGTTGAAAAACAGTATCTTTTTAATATATCTCAGTCATCTAGGAACCTTAAGACAAAGCACCCCCATTGTCATCTTCCTGACCAGCCATTTGAGACCAGGCAGGGTATACTGAAAAGACGCTATTTCTCACCCATGAGGAAGCCACTGAGGAAGCACTTCTGAACTGTCCTTCTCTTGAGTCAACAAGAGAGGCCAGGATGTAGTTGCACAGCGTGGCAGGTGCAGGAGAATTTCTGGAATCTCAGCTCTATGCAGCTGGCCCCTTCTAGGACATTTCTGGTGGGAAAATTCTAGGACCTCCTGACGTCCTTGCCTCTTCAAATTACTCCTGAGATCTTTTGCTGTATGTATACGTCGCTTTGTAAGTTTCTGTATCTGTGTGTTTGTGTATCTGTGTGTCCTACAAGAGGAAGAGGTAAAGCTCTAACATTTTCTGAACACCTATTATGTGCCACACACTCTGCTAGGTACATGACATGCGTGATTTCATGGAATCTCTCAAATAACCCAGTAAGGTAGGTTTCATTTTTATTTCAGTTTTACAGACAAATTTGAATTACAGAATTGCTTCTCCAAAGCCAGGGGGTTCAAGTGGTGGAGCTGGGTAAAACCAGGTTCGGCCGACTTCAGAGCTCATACTCTTACCCCTGTGTCCTCAGGTAGATTGGAAGCGCCTCATGGAGAGGGGCTGTCATTTCTTTCTTTTGTTTGCCCTGGTTCAATTTGCAGTGGTGTTGCCATTAAAGTTTCAGCAGGATGTGAACAGCTGAAAGCAAATGGGAGACTGTTACACAAAAAGGGCTTGGCACAAATGGGCCTTGGTGACCTGGATATTTTCTCCCAGCAGGAAGGCTAGGGGACTACTCTTGAGTTGACTGAGCTGTCATTTTACTCATTACAAGCATATTAATGGTGGACCGGGTGGAGCTCAGTGGTTGAGCATGTGCTTCACGTGTACAAGGTCCCGGGTTCAATCCCTGGTACCGCCTAAAAAAAAAAAAATTAATGTAATGGAAACATGTTTCTTTTACTGTCAAATCATGCATGAAGGCTGCAATATGTTAAATAATTGGGAAGAGATGTTGTGTGGATGCCACATGTAATTGACAATAGACAGGTGTGGAGACAAACACACTAAGAGCACAGTAAAACTGAGCTTCTTTTAGGGGCGTTTGCCAAAGATCTGGGGGACCTCTCACTGGTTCTGTGTGTAGGCTGATGTGCTGGAGTAAACACAGTGTCACTGATTTAGAACCTTGCTTTTTCAATCAAAAAACACACAAGGCCTGACTCAAGAAATAATTGGATTTCTGATTGGAAGGTGTACTTCCTGACCCTGACAAGACATGCCATTTTTAATTCTCTTTTCATGAAATGTGCATTTATGAGGAGAGTTTGAATTCAGTGATTCAGTGTACATGATGTATTGAGCAACGTCTGAGGAAAATCCCTTCTTCATTATTTTTACTTAGCATTCCAATCCCTGAGGGTAGGTATAATGGACGCATAAATTCATGTGTCTGCCATACTCATTGGAGATGCCTCGTGGCCTCTCTGGTTTCTGGAAAACCATGGCTTCTTCAAGGCTGCTTCCACTGGCTTCCATGCCTTCCTTTCTTAGGAAATGCAGCAGGTTACAGATGGAAGATGTTTTGAATGTGTGTGGTGGGGGGTGGGGGGGAGGGTGAGAGTTGAAGTAGAGTTTTATATTGGAAAGGGTTCAGAGGTTGCTTGTAAATGTTTCCAGTTTAAATGAACATATTGCTATATATATTTTAATGTTCTGACCATAGGCATTGTGGCTTTTCATTACTATGAAATAAAAATTGACGTCACTTCTTCATCAGTTAAGTGTCTTTCAGGCAAAGTCTCTTCGTTGCTGTTGACATGGCAAATGGATTTCCCTGATAGTAGAAGTTAGAATTATTTAATTCTTCTTTTTACGTAAGCACAGAGAGGGTAAGACATTTCCCTAAAGTTACACAGTGCTTAATACAAAATGACATTTCCAAAAAAGGGCATTGTCACCTGATGGGATGCTGAGATGTTAATAGCTTGCATTTCCTGTGAGAAAGTTGCATTTTCTTCAGTTAAGAGCCAGTTCTATTACAAAAATTTGACTGAAGAAATGGTATCACCACACTAAGTTTTTGAGACGTCTGCATCAGAGCAGAGTTAGTTTGTGAGCATGCCATGTATATTTCTGCAGCTAGAACTCTTCTAGGATCATTTTAATATACAGTATTTATGTTGGTCTTCAGTAGAGAGCACGCTTTTTTTTTTTTTTAAGAGTTTTTTTATCCCTCCTTGCTGTTTGTGCTTTCTGTGTCCATTTGCTGTGAGTTTTTCTGTATCTGCTTGTCTCCCTTTGTTGCGTCACTGCGCCGCGTGGGCCGTCAGCGCTTGCCTTCACCAGGAGGTCCCAGGAATCGAACCTGGGGCCTCCCATATGGTAAACGGGACCCCAACCACTTGAGCCACATCCACTTCCCGAGAGCACCCTTTAAAAAACACTTTAGTCTTTTTAAAAATATGGTTTGCTGGAGGGGAGCATTACTTAATAAGCCCTGAACCTCCTTGGATATTTTAAAATCATTGTCATTTGTACATTCTGAAGGTAAATGAGTCACTAGTGCTTAGGAACAACATATTACTAATCACCAACATGCATTTAACACTTCTAGAGACTTCTTTTTTTTTTTTT
>JAQZBX010044897.1:0-21216 GCA_029593785.1 Cabassous unicinctus
CACTTGAGAAGGACAACACCATGCTTTTAAAGAAGAAATTAAATCCAACATTCTTAGGTTATAAAGAACGATTGGAAGGGCCTGAAGAAAGTACATGCTTGAATGGTAATTCTTAACACATCCATAATTTCCTCAAAAAAGCTTTTCTTCTCTTCTCTTTTCTCCATCCATGTTAAATGATGCTTTTTATATTCAGAAATAACTCTCTCCACAAGGAGTTTTTATGATATCATTCTGTTTATTAAATCATTTTGTCCAATATGGGATTGTGAGCAGTTTATGTTCAAGAATTCAGTATTTCATTCCCGTTATATGAAGAATCTGTCTGTCTTTGACACAAAATGGGAAATAAACCCATTGATAAGTAGCAAAATCAAAACAACATGAATATTATTTTATGTGTATTAATGTTAGTCAAAACAAAATTAATTGAAGGTATAGTTTGTGCCTTGACTATATTTTTCATAGCAGATAAGTATATGTAATTACTGTGGTTACTAGAAGTAATGGATGCATAAAGGAATAAATACCAATAATTAAGGAAAAAAGGGCATTCATGGGTTTACTTTTTTGAGATTCACCTACTTTATCTGTCTCAGTTCCTGCAACATTCAAGGACACTCCTAATTTGTACAAGCTAAAGCCATTCAATGAATTAGACTTGATAGCTGACAGTGTAAAATTCCTCATATAAAAACATTTCAGAGTGCGAATAAAGCCCAATGACCTCCTATGCTTTACAAGTTGGCATTTCTTTGTGGAATTCTGGGACATGTTAGGGGAAAGAATAGAAGTAGAAAAGGCCTGGAGAATGCTTGTTTTAGACAAAAGACTTTATGTGTTTCCTCCTCCACCATATTTTCTCAATTAATCCATACTGTGTTGGAATTTTTATTATGAAGAGCAGCATGACAGAAAAATATGTTTGAAATTGAAATACTAAAGTTCAAACAATGGAAGGATTTCAGTGGATTGCTACTAATTTTTAATATTTAAATAGGGCTCTAATTAACTCATTCTGCTTGCATATGACATCATTTATTACTACATCTAAAGACAAACTTGATCTTCAAATTGGTGCCTTTATCCACCTAGTAGGCAGTACATTTTAAGCCCTGTAAATGGATTAACAAAAATGGAATTGACTGTTTTGATTGTGTTTCCTCTCCCTTAAATGTGCAAATAACTCTTGTTGAGGTTATTCATGAGTCAGATTAAAGCATGGAATGACAGCCTGTAGGGATCTTTCTAACTTTGAATACAACAGACATAGTGAGAACCTAACCTCAGAAGATTTTGATCTATCCTAACCTGACTACATCATTCATCACCTCACTAAACCCTGTTATTCTCTGTTTCTCTACCTTTTACCCTTGTCACACATCTACCAACTATTAATGGGAATTTTATTTTCCAAACTTTATGTTACAAACATGTGTAATGGGTTAATATTATAGGCTTTTCCTATATTTATATTCCTTCCTTAAGGCTTGTCACTAATATCCTGATACACAAGAATAGCACATTAATGGATATGTATAAAACAGCAATTAGAAAGATATAAAATGGTGATATCCTGCAACCACATTTGTGAGAATAGAAAATCGTAATGTTCAGTAGCCAAGTTAGTGTGAGGTAGGCATTAAAGTCAGAAGAAGCAACTTTATCTCCCTTGAGAAAATACTTTGTTATGAATGGGGTATGAACCAGGTTTCCAAAGCCTCTCAAATAATTGTGCCATTTAATAAGTCATTCTTCTTTGCTAGACTTCAGTTCTCTCTCTGTAAAAGTAGAGTTCAATTTCAAAATTACTGAAGTCCTTGCCAGCTGCCACATTGTATCTCTATACATACTTATGATTCTAATGCTGTTTAAACTCATTCCACTATTGGACTGATTTTTCTTTTTAATTCTGTTGAATGTGCTTACTTCTTTATTCACAATAAAAACTCTTTCATATCACATTATAACATTTTTTATTTATATCAGGGAAATTATTTCACCCAAATGTGGATTTTTTACTCATATTTTGACAGGAAAATGAGAATATTTCTATCACCTATGCCAGAATCAACTGCAGGAGAGGTTTTCAAATGTTACTCTGGCAGTTAATCTTGTTTTAATGTCAATAAAAAACACTTTCAGTCATGTAGGTGCCTTGTTTTTCTTTATTATCCATATAATTATCAAAAGTGCATGACTGCAGGTGGGGTAACAATTCAGCCTTGCCACAGTCCTTGATAAAATGGCACAGATTGGAACTTCATTTAATCTATAACAATCTGTGAGAAAACTGATTGCTTCAGAGTACTAAGTCTTTGAATCCATATATGTGGTACATCTCAGATATACTAAGATATTCTATAAATTCTCTAAGTAATATTTTAATTAATGATACAGTGTTTTATAAATCATTTAAAACCATGCTTTAGTCAGAAAAATTTCTATATCTTATATTTTAATGGCTTGTAAATGCTTCTTGTATTTCATTTTACATTTGTTAATTACTAGCATACAGAAATAAAATCAAATTTTATTTTTATTTTGCACAATCTGACATCCTAAATTACTAATTCATTTTAAATTTTTAAGTAAATGTAACAGTGGTTTTTACATACCCAATCATATTCTCTAAAATACATACAGTTTTTTTTTCTTTTATCAACATTTATGCTTTTTTTCTCTATTTTATGATAAGAGAGCCCCTGGAAGAGATGAACCATTTGCCTGATAGTTTGCAACTGAGAGAACAGAGCAGCTGATTCCTATGGAACTCTACAGTTGAGACAGGAAGAAGCTGGGTCCATGGAGCCTTAAGAGGAAAGAGAAAGGCTGAAACTTTGCAGATAAAGCCCACTATCTTGCTTCAACACATGGCAACAGACTTTGGTGGAAAAAGTAAACTTGAGTTGGATTCTTTAAGGCCTTGTAACTGTAAGCTCCTACCCAAAATAAATTATCTTTATAAAAGACACATATTTCTGGTTCTTTGCATCAGTATCCATTTATTTATTTCTTTATTTTTAAATTTTATTTTATTTTATTTTTTAGTGTTTCACTCATTTGGAGTTCACTTTTTTAATTTAAAGGATAAATTAGGATTTAAGACCATCCTAAATTGAGTACAGGTGTAGAATTCCTCACATGTTGTTTTTCTGATTAGTTTATTAGAGTGGTAGAAGAGGCCTCTCCAATTCCATTATATTTACACTATCTTTTCTCACATAGTATATTATTTATCTATTAAGGGCTTTGCTACATAACATACATATGGATTCTCACCAATATGAATGTTATTAGTTATCTGAAGAAGTATGGATGATGACAGGAATTTATGAACACATTAAAAACAGTGTTTCTTCAGAATGTGAGTTCTCTGGTATGTTTAAATGTTAAATCTATGGCCACAGTCTCTTAAATATGTAAAACATTCATAGTGTGAGTTGTTACATTTGAAATAAGAATATTGACTGAATGACTATCTCAAATTGTTGACATTCACAGGGATTCTCTCCATTTGATTAATCTCCTATTGTCTAAGGCCAGAAAAATTAAGGTTTTCCCAAACATATGATATTATGGTTTCTGTCCAGCATGAATTCCTTAATGTTGCCTGTGGGGAGAAATACAGGTGAAAGGTTTCCTACATAGACAACATTCATGCAGTTTTTCTATAGTGTGTATTCTCTCTTGGTGTTTAAGTTTAGAAAATTGGTTGAAGTTTTTCACACATAAATGACACTTATAAGGTTTCTCTCCAATGTGAGTTCTCTCATATTGTTGAAGATGGGATTGTTGACTGAAAGCTTTCCCGTTTGATGAAACTCATAGGGATTCTCTCCAGTGTGAGTTGTCTCATGTCATGTAAGATTAGAATAATTTCTGAATGCTTTCCCACATTGATGATATTCATAGGGTTCATCTCCAGTGTGAGTTCTTCCATGTATTTTTTAATGGAAGAGAGATGGAAGAAGTCTTTTACAAAAGTACTGCATTCATAGTATTTCTCCACAGTGTGAGTTTTCTGTCACTGAAGATGAGAATACTGATTAAAAGCTTCCCTGCACAGAATACATTCATAGAGCTTCTCTCCAGTGAGTTCTCTCATGTTTTAGGGAAGAGGATTGACTGAAGGCTTTCCCACAAAGATGACATTCATAGGGTTTCTCTCTAGTGTGAGTTTTCTGATGTTTTAGGGAAGAGGAGTGACTGAAGGCTTTCCCACAAAGATGACATTCATATGGTTTAGCTCCAGTGTGAGTTCTCTCATGTTGTTGAAAATGGGAATGTTGACTGAAAGCTTTCCCACATAGATGACTTTCATAGGATTTCTCTCCAGTGTGAGTTCTCTTGTGCTGTTTTTGGGAAGTGGAGAGACTGAAGGCTTTCCTACAAAGATGGCATTCATAGGATTTCTCTCCAGTGTGAGTTCTCTCATGTTGTTTTAAGAAAGAGGAGAGATTGAAGATTTTCTCACAAAGATGACATCCATATGGTTTCTCTCCAGTGTGAGTTCTCTCATGTGTTTTAAGATAAGCATAAGCATGTGGCTTTTCCACAAAGATGACATTCATATGGTCTCTCTCTAGTGTGAGTTGTCTCATTTTGTTTTAGGGAAGAGGAGTCACTGAATGCTTTCTCACCAAGAGGACATTCATAAGATTTCTCTCCAGTGTGAGTTCTCTTATGTCGTTTAAGATGGGAATGTTGACTGAAAGCTTTCCCACAAAAATGACATTCATATGGTCTCTCTCTAGTGTGAGTTCTCTCATGTTGTTTTAGGGAAGAGGAGTGACTGAAGGCTTTCTCACAAAGATGAAATTCATATGGTTTCTCTCCAGTGTGAGTTCTCTTATGTTGTTTTAGGTAAGAGGAATGACTGAATGCTTTCTCACAAAGAAGGCATTCATATGGTTTCTCTCCAGTGTGTGTTCTCTCATGTTTTCGAAGACAGATATGTTGACTGAAAGCTTTCCCACAAAGATGACATTCATATGGTTTCTCTCCAGTGTGAGTTCTCTTATGTTGCTTAAGATGGGAATGTTGACTGAAAGCTTTCCCACAAAGATGACATTCATATGGTCTCTCTCCAGTGTGAGTTTTCTCATGTTGTTTTAGGGAAGAGGAGTGACTGAAGGCTTTTTCACAAAGATGGCATTCATATGGTTTCTCCCCAGTGTGAGTTCTCTCATGTTGTTTTAGGTAAGAGGAGTGACTGAATGCTTTCTCACAAAGATGACATTCATATGGTTTCTCTCCAGTGTGTGTTCTCTCATGTCATTGAAGATGGGAATGTTGACTGAAATCTTGCCCACAAAGATGACATTCATATGGTCTCTTTCCAGTGTGAGTTCTCTCATGTTGTTTTAGGGAAGAGGAGACACTGAAGGCTTTTTACAAAGATGACAGTCATAGGATTTCTCTGCAGTGTGAGTTCTCTCATCTTGTTGAAGATGGGAATGTTGACTGAAAGCTTTCCCACAAAAATGACATTCATAGGGCTTCTCTTCAGTGTCAGTTCTCTCATGTACTTTAAGATGAGCATATTGATTAAAGACTTTTCCACATAGATTACATTCATTGGGTTTTTCTCCATTGGGAATTCCATTGTATTGTCAATGCCATGATTTTAGAAGTGTTTTCCTACAGGTAGATTGGTTGTCTATCATTTCTACCGTTTCACGTGTTTTAAAGGTACTTTTCCTCCCTTAAATCTGATATTGAGGAAATCCTATTTCTTCTCTCCACACTTCTCCTTGTTCCAGGTGGGAAAGCAAATCTGTTTTAGAGACTTGATATCCTACTGAGACCAGGTTATTGACATTCTCCAGCATCACTTCTCTGAACAACTTTCGCTGGGATGTGTCTATTAGGTCCCACTCTTCCTGGGTGAAGTCTACAGCCACATCCTTGAAGGTCACATACTCTATATTAGTCCATATGCCTCTCCAAAGTACAAGTTATCTTAACAAGGCATGTCCAATTTCAGGTTTAGGGTACTGGATCTGATATTTCTCTCTTTCTTCAATTCAGCATTTGTGGAGTCCTCTAACTTTATCCACTGTATCAGGGGGTGATTTTTCAGGACATGGCTCATCAGTATCCATTTAGCTGACTAAACAGAATTTGGTACCAGGAGAGTGGAGCACATGATGATGCAAGTACAAAAAGAGCTGGAACGGTTTTATAAATGGGTAAGGGGTATTTTTTTTTTTTTGAAAAATTGTGAGATGCTTCATGAAAAAGGCCTAGATTGCTTTGAAAAGACTGTTGGTAGAAATATGGATGACAAAGAGAATTTATTGTGACCTTAGAATAAGTAAATGATGAAACTATTATTGGAAACTGGAGGAAAGGCAATTATGGTTTAAAGTCACAGAGAACTTAGGAAAATTGACTCCTGATGTTGTATGGAAGGCAGAATTTGAAAACTATAAAATTTAGTTATAGTTTGGACATTTAGCCAGGGAGATTTCAAAATTAAATGTGGAAAATGAAGCTTGGCTTCTCCTTGCAGCTTATAGTAAATGTAAAAGGAAAGAGATAAGCTGATAACAGAATTGTTGGGCAGAAAGAAATCAGAAAACAATTCTGGAAATTCCAAGCCTCTGGAAATCAAGCCCCCAGACAATAGTGCCCCATTTGAGATATTAACTAACCTTGGAACTTGTAAGTCAGGATTGAAAATGCAGTTATCCAGGAAAGACTTTTGGAAAGTCTTTCTGTCTGATGGCTTGAACCCCTGTTTTCTGCACACTAAACCAACAAGCTTTTTGAGAGAGCTATATGAAAAAAAAACACTGAAAGCCTGGACTTAAAGAGCCATGGAGGGAAGACATGAAGAGAAACACCTTTAAGAGGAAAACCATGGAAGCTGAGTTCTTGAATGAGAAATCTCCATGGGCCAAGAGAGGAACCTCACCTATGTGTAAAAGCAGGGTGAGGTTGCCCCAGCAGTTGAAGAGGGTGGATGTTACAGTTGCTGCCCCAGGCTACAGAAAGATGGAGCACATTCCCCAAGGGTTGGGGAGAGTGAGTTTAATATCCCATAGGTCTTAGAGGGGTGGGTCTGTCCCCCATAGATTATGGAAGGCCAAGTGACCAACTTATACTCTGAGACGGTTGGGCTTGTACTTGATAGATTAGGGAGAATGTTGCCTCCACTTCACTCTACTATTGGGCTTAAGACTGTACCCTAAAGTTTGAGGAAGCTGTGGCCATCACCCCAATGTTTTTGAACAGAGACAACTGGAGCTCAGTCACCAGCCAGATGCTTGATGAGGGTGAAACCAATAAAAGGCTGTTGGGTAAGCCTGTGAAAATGGTAAGCCCCCATGAGGCCCCAAGGATGAGAAGAAACCGTCACCTTAAGAATGAATCTCAGACTTTGGAATCTAATGAAGTATGCCCCGCAGGTTTTCAGAACTGTAGGGGATCATTGACTCATGTTTTTCTCCCAAATTCTCCTTATGATAATGCAAATGTTTGTCCTTTGTCTGTCTCTTTGTATATTGGAAGCAGATAAATTAATTGTAAGTTTCACAGTTCTACAGCCAGAGGGGACAAACTGTTTTTCTATAACTGAGTCACTGTGATGTGATTTTATACTTAGCATTGTTACTTATTTAAGGTTTTTTTTTCTTTGAATATTGTAAGGTCTTTTCTGAAATTCAGAGGGTGGAGTGTAGCAGTTTAACATTATTTATGAATTCTAAAAAAGATATTTGATTATGTTTTAACCTGGTCTGTACCTCTGGACAAGAAACCCTTTTATTTTATTACCTTCAGCCAAGATGGCCTTGATTAAATTATGTTAAGATTAGGGCTTTGATTCAACCACATAATTAGGGTGACTCAGTTTGATTCCCTTTGTGGGCTACATAAACAGACATTCAATCAAGGAGACACACAGAAGTAGATACAGAGAAGAATACAGAGGAAGAAAGACAGCTTCATAGACAAGGCAGAGGCCCCAAGAAGAGAGATGAGCCATTTACCTGATAGTTTACAGCTGACCTTGTGAAGAGAACAAAGAAGTGGAGCCCAGAAAGAAATGATCCCTGGGAAGAGAGACAAGCCCTATGCCAACCTACTGCTGAGATTGGAAGAAGCTGGACCCACAGAGCCTTATGAGGGAAGAGGAAGACTGAACTCTTACAGAGGTTGTCTGCCATCTTGCATTAAGAGTGGCAACAAAGTTTGGTAAGAAGTAATATTTAGTTGGACTGTTTAGGGCCTTGTAACTGTAAGCTTTTACCTCAAATTAATACCCTTTATAAAAGCCAACAGATTTCTGGTACTTTGCATAAGTACCCCTTTGGCTGACTAATACCCCTCTCATTTCCTCTAAGTCCATAAGAATGAATGAAAGCTTTCCCACATAGGTAGCATAGGGTTTACTCCTCCCATATTGTTTAAGGCCAGATCAACTGGTGATGAGTTTCCTGTATAGATAGCATTCATATGGTTTCTCTCCAGTGTGAGTTTTCTCATGTTCTCTAAAATAAGAACATTTATTGAAGGTTTGCCCTGATATATGACATTCAAAGTTTCAAGTGTTGTTTCCATTGTATTGTCTATGGATAGTGGTTTGAATAAAGGCTTTACTCTTAAGATGATATTCATATAATTTACTTCTAGTGTGAATTGGTTTAGAGTGAAGAAAAGATGAGTGGTCAATGATGGCTTTTCAAAAGTGTTTGCTGAAATAAGGATTCCTTCCCTTTTGAATTGACATATGTTGTGGGACATCTTCTTGTAAATCTCTACATATATAGGAATTCTTTGGAACATGAGTTCCCAATGATATAATGCTAAATGCTCTTTCCTGAAAATATATCATGTGACTATCATTTTTTAAATGCTGCTTTCCTTGCCTGAACTCTGGTTTTAGATAAATCATATTCCTTTTGTCCAAAGTCCCTTTCCTTGCTCCTACTGAGAACGTATATGTAATTTGAAGGCTTGAAATCCTGTTGTTTTTATTACTGTGGTCTAAGGCATTAGTACTCTCTCCAATGAGACAAGATGATTTAACAGCTCCAGCATTACATCTCTGAACAACTTTTTTGGGGATGTGTCCAGCAGGGCCCACTGTACCTGGGTGAAGTCTATATTACATCATTCAAGTTCACTAACCCCAGTGGCTGTATAGTCATTAATGCATATGACAGCTGTCTGCCTCTGAATTTCTAGCACAACCAGAAAAGAAGTAGTTGAGCAAAGGTGGATGGAGCCCAAGTAGTCCCAGAGCTATTGTTGGCTCCTCTGTGGGTCCCTTGGGAATGAAATGTTTCTTCCTTCTGGACTGATTTTGAATTTAAAAAGTAAGAGTTGATTCATCTTTATAAAAAAGATAGACACTGCATATTTAAGCTGATTTTACCTGATATAGCAGTGTTAATTATATAAGTGAGATAGTGGAATTGCCATAAGGCCAAATACTTTTAAACACAGCCTTTTTAACTTGATTCTTATTCACATTTTGTCTTTCATATACACATCACAGATGTGAATTTCCAACTTTATATGTAATTAAGTAAATAAAAATTAAAATCTCAGTGCAATACCATGACTTAGCCACAGAACAACTAAAATGAGGATAATCAGAGTTAACAAATATTGGTGAGTACATGGAAAAGCTGTACCAACCACACATTGTTTGTACAGGTAAAAGCGGTCAACCTTGTTTGCAAAGCTATATGGAATTATCTTCTACAGTGGAACATATTTATGACATAAAAAACTTCAAAAATTGTATTTCTAATTTTATCCACCAAAGGTATGTACAAAAATATTCACAGTAGCATTATTTACAATAAAATAAATCTTCAAACTGCTCAAGTTTAAGTTCCTATCAACACATTATATAATATTTGAGAATTTTTTTGCATTTCTTTAATAATATTTTAGACTTTGCAGGCCATAAAGCCTATGTCACAAGCACTCAAGTTTGTCCTTTGCATCACAACAGCCAGAGTCAATATGCAAATGAATGGGTATGAATGTGTTCCAAAAAAGTTTTAGAGGCCATATTTTAAATCACTGCTCTAGATTAAGTAAATGGTATGTTGGAGTACTACACAGCAGTGAGAATGAAGAATGACCATAACAAAAACATGGAGGGATATCATTCACATATGCTTTAGTGAAAGAATATACAGACATACTTGTATATAAACAGTATGATTTCACTTCCACTTGGGGAAACATATACAAATTAATCTCTTATATTAGAAATCAATTTTTGCTACAGTTTTGATTTGGATGTGCTTAGTAATGTCCTGTCTTATGCTATGGGTTATGGGTAGATCAATATTTTCATTTGTGAAAAATCACTTGATGAATACTAATCATATGGCTATTTTCTAAAAAGTTTCCAAAAACAAAGGCTATTTACTACCATATGGTAAGCAATTGTTGGATTCCATTATTTCATCAATCTCTAGTAGTTTCTTATATTCAATAAGTATTCAAATACATTTGTGTGGATAGAGGCTAGAAAATTATTTTCTCAGAGTTTATCCATTCCTGTGGCTGTAAATCTATTGTAAGTGGGACCTTTAGATTAAGTTACTTTCATCAAGGGTCTTTTCATTAGGTTACTTCAGTAAAGTATGGTCCAAGATGCTATTTAATTCTCTTACTAGAGTCCTTTATACACAGATAAACACAGAGAGAAAGCCACTGAGGCCAGGTGAAAGCAACAAGACCCAGAAGGGAAGGGAAAGTCCAGTAGACACCACTATATACTTTGTCATGTGTCTAGGATTGCTGACAGCCAGTCTTTGGGGTAAAAGAATTGCTTGACAATGCCTTGATTTGGTCACTTTAATGGCCTCAGAACTGTAAACTTGTAAAGGAATAAATTCCTATTGTAAAAGCCAACCAATTTCTGGCATAATGCATTTTGACTACCTAGCAAATTAATACACTTAGCAAATTTAATGTAAAGTAAAACTTTCATAGAATATGCCAATCAGTAATTATTATTATTCTTTCTCTTTCTCAATGTGTGCTCCCTCTCTTGTACCAAAAGTACTTTTATCAACCCATGAGCATTTTTAGTGATTTATCATTGGTAGTGACACTAAATGCAATTTGTTAGTATTAATAGTATGATTCAGTGAGCTGTGTTTCTAACAGTCCAACCTTCAGTTTCTGAAGAAGGAGGTCTTGTATATAGACAGTTAACTTCATAGCATTATTTTAGTGGGAGCAAGGCCACATGGAAAGCCTTAAACCTAGACATGTTTCCCATGTGCTTTCCTCTCATGTCTAAATTACTCCTAAAGACAATGATTTCAATTATAAAAGTGTCATTCTAAAGTAAAACCCAAATCCCTTTGGAAGGCCAATTATGATATCCAATTTGTAATAATTATGTAGCTATGAAGCTTATGTTTTAATGGGAAGGGCTGGAGAGAAGCTGGACTACATGCTCTGTAGATGCAATTGTATTTAGGAAGCTAAATCTGGATCCTGCCTAAACAGAGTTCACCCTTAAGGGATTTGACATCCCTGGAGGAGGGTAAGTACCTAAAGGAAAACAGAGATTGGAAAAGAATCAGAAGAAGTTGAACAAAGACAAGGTCACCTCCTCCAAACATACATTAGGTAAGTAGATAATGGAAGCAAAGCTCTTGGGTAATACAAATCCATCACCTTCTTGTGGAAATTTTTAACAGTTATTCGGGTGGTTTAAACTTTCCCTCAACATTATTTCCCACAGGAATAAATTTCATAGTTAATAAAGGGATCGTTACATAAAGAACGGCAATGAAATATCAAAAGGCACTAAAATTGTCACCTAAATCTGTTCTCTCAAAATTAAAAATAGTAACGCAATCATACAGTATCCTTTTGTGTCTGGCTTGCTTTGTTACTATGAAACATATGTATTGTGTAACATATTGTATGATTAAAAATAATTGATATGTATCCAGTATATTTAATTGAGAAATCTATGTTTTTATTCAATTGTGTTTTCTTTTACTCTTTTCTTTATATTTTCAATTATTAAATGTAAAAAAAGTTAAAAAAATAAAAAATATGCTAGTTTCACTGATGTTAGTGTGACAAGTCTCCTAACTTTATAGAAAGCAAGGTATACTATGAAACATGTTCCACTTTACTCCTAAGTGGGGGGTTAAAAGAAACAGTAAATGAGATTTAGTTTTGGTGTGCCTAAAATGGCATAAGCCTAATACTTTTACTACACAGAAATTTTGCATTGTCTGATATAGTGACAATACAATCAACTGTATTAAGGCATAGAATTCACATCAAGTGTGCTTGTCTTTTATACAATATCTTGAAATATAAATCTAGAATTGAAGTTTAATAAACACATAGCAATCTGTGCTTGTTGATGAATGGAAATGATTCACACATTATAAAATACCACTCCAAACCTGAACAATAGAGGAAACTTCCCCCAAGGATACCACTTTGCACGTTTAGGGGACACCATTTTCCATACTTTCTATTTGCTCCCTGGGATTGTGCAATATGGTGGATGTCCACCTCACTTACTCTTCATATAAAAACTTTTTTATGTTTTAATGTTCAGCTGAAGTAAATAAAACATTCTACCTTCAATATGACCACTCTCCTCTTTGTTTTTCCCTGCCTTTGATCACCTACATTGGAACCCTAAATTAGTTTAGACGTGCTACTTGGCTAACTTTTCTGTTCACTTAGAAACCTAAAATCTGTGAAACACTAATTTGGATTTTTCAAACAATAATTTAATGTAAACACATAATAGCCTTCAATGACAATAGCAAAGAGAATTACTTTTTAAAGAGATATTTCTATTCAGGAATGTATTGAAAGAAAGTGCTTTGCAGTCCTCAAAAACTTTATGTCTGTAAGATTCTTGATGTTACCAACTACATCTGTGTAATGAGGTTCTTAATAAAAATTTTGGATATATGAATTAATAAAGGAAATATAGGAAATTTAGTTCAAGGTTCTATTAAATAATATTTAAAACAGCATTTTTTTTCTACTCCAAAATGGTATTTATTTAAAATCACATAATTTTGTCCCTTAAGGTCATTTCTAAGGATTTATTTTAAAGGAAAATTTTGGAAATGATAAATTTTATGTGTATAATTTAATTCATTGGACTTGTTCATAATATGAAGAATAATACAAACAATAGTATAGATGAAATAAATTAATAAGCATCAATAAAAAGAACACAATGCCTCTATTTATAGTATTTTATGTATAATTGTGGTTTTTATTTCCACATATTGATTAAAATTTAAAATCTGAATGTATATAAACCAAAACATGATTATCTCTAAAAAGTGTGGTTAAAGTTATATTTTTCTATCATTGTAAGAAAAACTTATGCTGTATCAATTTATTTAATGGGAGTGTGTGTTCATGTATGTGGGTAGCCCATTTTTTATAGTGATTCAGCCAGTGTGTGAATACAGGGAAGTCCTGAACATGCCATCAGGGATGTTATTCATCCTGATCAGAAATTTTGGGGAATTTCAGTTCAGTCAGGAATTTCTGTTCAATTTCTTGATTGTTGGGAACACATCCCTGCTCAGAAGCCAACAGTAATGAGGGATTACATTCCTGTAGAATTAGTAGAATTAACAGAAAAAGTTCAACAAAAAGGCTGGGAAAGCATGGCCACTTTGCTAAAGATTACACGATGATGTAAGGGGAGATGGTATTATGCTTTCAGGAGTAGAAACAGCAAAAATGACTAGCATAACCAAACAACCCTCTCTTCATCACCATATTTACCAGGCATGGGAAAGACCAGATTGCATTCTGAATTTTTCAGTTTGATGCACTTTAACTGCAAAATTGGCCTGGCCTAATGAAGGGAATATGCCATCCACAATAGGCATATGGTCATCTATGGGAGAATTACAGTATATAGCCAGAGAATTAGGAATGAAGCATACAGCATATGCTGAACACATTTGTGGACCTGATGATGAACAGTTTATGGCTGGTATGAAGGATAAAATCCTCTAAACTGCATCTCCATCTTGGTATGGGACATAAGTAGCTTTTCTCAGCCTACTAGTCAGTCAGGCCATTCACAGGCAATAGGAGACTTTCATGAGACAGAAAGAGTATGGTCAAAAAGGACAAGGAAAGTAACCAAAGAGACCTCAAAAGGGAAGATAGAGGGGGCCTGTAAGCATAACCAATAAATAATTATGCTGATTTAATTGCCACAGGCACCCCGATAGAAAAATTAAACAACTCCATGCTATATTAATAGGACTCTGGCAAAAGTCCCACTAATTTTGAAAAAGCTGCCCAAGGAGAAAAGATATCAGCCACAGTCTACATCTAAATCTGTGACAATGGTTTTCACTCTCACAGAATCCCTCAAGGAAAGTAAGTCTGGTGTAAGGGGTTAGATACACCCTAGTCTTGAAGAGTATGGCTGGTAACACGGTTGCCTGCAAATATGAGTTACAGTAGGTGATCAGAAGCCTCACATAGAGCTAGTTATCCACTGGCCTCCAACAAACCATTCACACAGTTTAGCCCATATTCATACAGTTTAGCCCACACTCATCTATGGGAATCTCTGGTGATTTTGTTACCTTGAAGATGATAGATGAGTTTGGTGGAAAAGCCATAACAGTAGTTTAAATATCCTAACATTACAAATCAGGTACCTCATCTGCTTAAAGTAAATTGTATATATTTCTCCCATTCCTGAATATATAACAAGGGTGGATGTGTTACAAGACTTAGACCTTACTACCGATAATGGTGAATTTCTCCTTTCCATCTGCATGGTGAAATCAATTATATGGGGTGCTGTTCCTTGTTCCCCATTCACCTGCTTCCACCCAGGAGGTTTACCCATACCAAACAAAATTGTCTCACAGGTAGACATGCTTAAATCAGTGAAACTTTACAAGAACTGGCCAACGTGAGGATCATATGACCAGCAAACAGCCCATTTAATTGTCCTGTGTGGATTGTGAGAAAATCTTTTGGTAGTTGGAGAATGAAAGCCAATTATTCAGAATGTGATAAGGTTGTTTCTCCTATTCATGCAACAATGCCTAATATTGTATTGGTCAAGCTTCTCAGTAACTTATCAGCCCACTTAGGAAAGTTCCAGTATGTATTATGTTGAGCTAATGCTTTTTTCAGTATCCTACTATCTGAAGACAGCTAGGATCAATTTGCATTTACATAGGGAGGACAGTAGTGGACTTTCCACAAGGCACCACCATCATAACCTCACTATCTGTCAGAATGGTAACAGCTAATCTAGCAAGATGGGAAAAGCCAACAAACCTTGCTGTGTTTCACTACATTGATGATATTATGTTTACTTCTGATAGTATTGCAACTCTAAAAAAGGTGGCACTTCCATTACAGTGCCAGTTTTAAATTTTATTTTTAAAGAAGTTTTAGATTACATAAATGTTATATCAAAAATAGAGGGGAATTCCCATATACCTCACCTAATCCCTCTCCCCCACTTTTCCCCATTAACAACATCTTTCATTAGTGTGGTACATTCATTACAATTGATGAACACATATGGAAGCATTGCTATTTACCATGGTCAATAGTTTCCGTTATAGTTTACACTTTGCACCACACAATTTTATAAGTTTTGACAAAGTGTATAATGGCTTGTATCCATCATTGCAATGTCATTCAAAACAATTCCAATGTCCCAAAAATGTCCCATGTTAAACTTATTCTTCCCTCTTCCTCCTCTCAGAACCTCTAGTGACCACTGTCTTTATATCAATGTTACAAGTTCTTCCTTTGCTAGAATAATAATTAGTCTACTTTAGTTCACAGTTGCATTTTCCCCCTTATATTTGTTCCTTCCTCAGTCCTGAGGATTAAGGGATGGTGATGCCCACTCTGTTTCTGACTGAGAGGGTGCTTAGATCCCATGGGGCAAATGGATGGAACTGTCTTACTTGCAGTTGTAGGTACTCTCTGTTTTATTGGAATGGGAGTTGAGTGAGCCAAGGATGGGCCATCAACAATGACAAGATCCAGGGACCCAGACCGTCTGTAAAATTCCTAGAGGTGGTTTGGTTAGGTAAGAGAAAGGTCATTCTAGCCACTTTATAAAGTACAAATGTGTCCAATTCCCTGTATTGTGAAGAAAATGCAAGCCTTTATAGGCTTATTAAATTCCTGGAGACCCTTCAAATCCACCTTATCTCAGATACTTAGCCCTTTTTTTCTGATGACTGTTGGGAGTTAAAAAGGGTAGCTCAGTAGTGTTGGGACACTGAGGCTGAGCAAGCATTCCAATAATTAATATTAGCTGTGAGAGATATCCAATTTCAGGTACTTTAATAACAGGGAAAGCATGTAGATTGGATGTTGCCAGTTACTGAGAAGGGTTCGGTAGGGCCTATGGCAAAAACAAAATAGGAAAGATTTAGTGCTCAGGTTCTTGACCCACTTATGGAAAAGAACAGAACAATGATATAGTTCCATTGAAAAACAAGCATTAACAGTATATCTTGCTCTTGTGCAAACTAAACCTACAACAATGACTTTGCCAATAACTGAGTGAATCTCATTGACAGTAAATGGAAGTTGTCAAAGACACTTGCATTTGGCATAAAAATGTTTGTGCACAGTCTAGTACACTACAAAAGTTGCATGCTTATTTGCAACAATGGCATTCTCTCCATACTAGCCCATTATCTGAAGATTTACATAAATTATTGGGGCCAGTGAACTATGTAGTGAATCTAAACTCCCCTACATCATCCATGCCAGCAATAGAGAAAATAGCCTCAATAGTAGATGATGTAGGAACCCCATAGGAAGATGCCTGGTGTTTTAGTTTCCTAGGCTGCTCAAATCAATACCATGAAAAGTTTCTGCTTAAGCAATGGGAATTTATTCACCTCTAAATTTACAGTTTTGAGTCCAAGAAAAATGTCCAAGTCAAGGCATCATCAGGGTTATGCTTTCTTCCTGAAGACCAGCTGCTGGTGATCCTTGGCTCCTCTGCTACATGGCAAGACACAGGGCAATGCTTTTTGGTCTTTACCTTCTCTTCTGTGTTTCATTGGTTTCAGTTTCTTGCTTCCATGGCTTTCTTTTTATCTTCTTCTCTGTATTAATTCTATTTATAAAGGACTCTAGTAAGAGGATGAAGACCCATCCAGAATGAGGTGGGTCACTGAATCACTGATGTAGCCTCATCAAAAGACCCTACATATAATGGGTTTACACACACAGGAATAGATTAAAGAACATGTTTTTTTCTATTTTGCATATAATTTCAAACTACTTCACCTGGTATACTCATGCTTTCTGTGGAGGACAGCCCCCAAGATGGTGAGTGATAGCAGTTCAAATAACTGGGGACACTATATGGATGGTTGAAGGAGAACTTGATAGCCATCAGTGGAGTGAACTATGAACCATCTGGATTGTTTTAACCTACAAGCCTATGCCACTTTCCATATGTACCAAAGCTGGGCCCTGAATCATTGTCTGACTCTCTCATGGCACAGTGGCACCCCTTACATACTTTATCTATTTTAGTTGAATCAGCCCCAAACTCCTCTTTATTTCTATTTTTTGTCCATCACTCATCAGCCTAACAATGTCAAAATGTCTTAATAAAAATATTGAAATGGCTATTAGTGATACAAGTTTGTATGCTACCAATTTCAGGATAGTAAAAAAAAAAAATAGCCAAATCTGATTTTATTTCTAAGGAGCTTATAAAGTAGAAAAGAGACACATCTGTTAGCAAAATAATAATAATCCAAGAGTATGCTAAATATGTTGGATGCTATACATTCATAAAATCAGTGAAATGATGATGGATTGCACATGTCTTGGGAAAGGCAATCAGCATGCTTAATTGGAATTTGGCATTTTAAGATAACCATTGAAAAATTGTCAGATTTCTAAATGCGGAGGTGAAATGGAAGAAACAGTATGAACAATGACAAGGACAAGAAAGTCATTGAGTTGAGGGTCTAATGAGTTTCATTAGATATCTCCTTGGATTGGAGGAGGGTATGAATTCTGGGTAGTTGAGATTCATAACATTAAAATCAGTCTTGTTCCCTTCTTGACAGTGATCAATTAGGTGACAAGAGTGAAGAATTAGAAGTTCAGTCTTGTCTCAAGTTGTTGCAGCATTAATGAGGGAAAATACAGAACCAGAAATCTAATAAATGTCATGTGTATATAACACAGCAGAGTTAAGGCAGAGACCTTAGAGATTTAAATACCAGCAGTCATTAGAAAAAATATATATGTGCTCTTTATATTTTTTACCTACTAGAAGCATGGACAGAAAGACTTGATAATCTAAGGTAGATTTCTGAGTTGTCAAATTTAAAGAATATAGGAAAATAAATGCTTACTTTTTTTTTAGCAAATGAGAAATCATCTATATTGGGAATATTTAAACAAATCATTTTATATCTACTTTTCTATTAAATGAATTCTGAAATCTAATTTGGCTAATCTAATTTGTATAAGAAATCATAGATTTTACTAAACCAAGATTCTTAAGCAAACCTTCATTTTAATTACTGTAAAGGTGGTTTCACCATAATTATTAGCTTAATTCATTCTAGTTTTATTCCTAGAATAACTGTGGTATCATATTAGAAGAACAAATATGTGTAACTTCATGTCCATCCATATGGTCCACATTCCATAATACTTAGTTATAGAAAAAATTAAAATCAGACCAAAGTCTACATTCAAACTTTCATATTGTAACAGAGAGGCACACACGCCAACACAACAAACACACAAGTAAAGACACACATATACACAAGAAACACAATTCTATATATTTACAAAATATTTATTTTACTCTTCCCATTTTCATTTTCAATGGACATGTTAATTAAAATCCAAAGAGATTAAATTTATGTGTTAAATTCTGTTGTTCCCACTTATTTGTGGCACATCATTTTTGGTTTCCCAAGGGACTTTGACAGGTCTTTCCATTGGGTTATAAATGCCATATAAAAGAAGTGAAGAAGTTTGATAGAAAAGATGAATAAAATATGTCTCATGTTTCAAGAAAAACAAAATTATAACATAATGATTGTATTTATTAATTTACATGAAATATCATTAATTCAGTGATATGCTCTGTATTTCTAAAATTTTAAAATGTATCATAATTCTTAAAGTATGTGATAAATGTGATCACTTCTTTGTCCATTCAGGCTATTAATTTTCCAATACATTTAGTCCTGTATCTTTTGGCTTTGTCTATCTACCTTTGATATTTCCTTGACATCTTTTTTATCTGGAATGAGTTTTCAGTTCAGTCATATGTTCTGCCTGTGATTAGGGAATAGAAACCAAGATATCAAATATCTCGTGATTCACATTTACTTTCTCAGCTTCTTATCTCAGACTTTTTTGTTTTCAACTTGAAAACAAACTTCTTTAAAAAGTGGCACTTGTCTGGGTATTTTTTGAGGATAAAGAAGAAAATTTTCAGAAATAAATCACTTTCTGCTCTACATCTAATAGCCTGTAGATGTCTAGGGAGTTGAAAATGGATCTACAATTTTCTTGATTATTTTGCAATAATTTAGAACAAGATCAAAGAAGAATGAACAGGGGACATTGCTCCTCCTTGATTGCATTCATTTTCTTGGTAATTACTACTAACTCTGAGATTAAAGGGACCCTATTCAGCATACTTCTAGTTGTTTATCCCATTAATATTCTGGTAAATCTTGGAATGATCATTTTAATTAAATTGGATTCCCAGCTTCACACACCAATGTACTTTTTCCTCAGCCACCTCTCCTGTGCCCTCTGCAGTTCCACAGCAATTGGGCCAAAGGTGTTAATGGACCTCTTTGTTAAAAACAATTCAATTCCTTTTTTCTGCTTGTGCCTTTCAATTATTCATCTTCTGTATCTCTTCAGATGCTGATTGCCTACTGCTGGCAATGATGGCCTTTGATAGGTACAAGGTCATTAGGAAACCCTTGGTCTATACAGTCAACATTCCAGCAGGGTGTGCTCCATGCTAGTGGCTGGGGTTAACCTGGTGGGAATGGTGGATTCATTGGCACATACAACATTAGCATTTCACTTATGTTTCTGTGAGTCAAATGATATTAATCATTTCTTCTGTGATTTACCTTCTCTTCTACTGCTATCTTGCTCAGATACACATGTCAATGAGTTAGTGATATTCACCCTTTTTGACTTCACTGAAATGAGTACCATTTCAGGAGTCATAGTGTCTTACTGCTATATCATCTTATCAGTTTTAAAGATCCGCTCAGCTGATGGGAGATTTAAAGCTTTTTCCACTAGCACATCTCACTTGACTGCTGTTGCAGTTTTCCAAGGAACCATGTTCTTCACATATTTCCAACCCAGTTCTTCTTACTCACTAGATCAAGACAAAATAACCTCATTGTTTTACACCATTGTGATTCCCATGTAAAACCCCCTAATTTATAGCCTATGGAACAAGGTTGTGAAAGAGGCTCTAGAAAGAGTGAAAAATAAATGGTGGTTTTGAGTATCTATATTAAATAATGTATATGTACATGTATATGTATATGTATATGTATATAGCTGACGTAGTTATTTTCATAAAATCATATGATAAAAGAGTCAAAATTTTCTCAAATACTTATTTAAAAAAATAGTGTTTGTATTAACTGCCAGTTATACCTAATTTTTGCATTTCCTTAAATGGAAATGTTATATTATCATTCCTCAATTTTTATATACTACTTTTTCTATGTGGAAAACCCTTATTGTCAAGTCAAATTTTATTTTTTCTATTTTCAACTGTATACTAGTTTAATTATTCTAAGGTGTTTAGTGTTTTCAAAGGATTAGTTACTTATTTAGGAGCTTAGTATTCCAGGGTGAATCCAGTAGTTTTATGCTAACTAAAATTACAATCATGTGGAAATAAAAAACATTAATTAAGCATTCAAATAATTCATAAGGAGTCTCAAATCATCATGAAATAAAAAGATTTCATGGTATAAATCAGATTCAAAATGTATGAATTGGTTACGTAGAGGAGGAAAGCTTCCCTGGATAAATTGTTTGTTCCACATCTAAATGATGTGCAAATATGCAATTTGGCATGAGGAAATTAATATAGGCAGAGGGAATACCAATTTGAGTGGACTTGAGGAAGAAAACACCTTGCTTTATTTTTTTTATTTATTTTATTTTATTTTATTTTATTTT
>JAQZBX010044898.1:0-21216 GCA_029593785.1 Cabassous unicinctus
AAGTATAAAAAAAAAAGAAAAGAAAAAGAGCCAGCAGAGGAGCAGAAAGTTTGAGAAACTGGGTAGATTGTGAGCAGATGAAAGGGCCTTGACTGACATACAAAAGAGTACGGAAAATGCAGCCTACAATACCTTTCTTCCCACAGAACCCAAAGGGCAAGGATGGACCACGGTACTAACAGGCCACTAGGAACCAGCAGGCCTGTAAAACAACTACTTCTGCCACACCCTCTCCAGGTAATAGAACATGTCATCTCACAGAAATGGTTTTTGCCTCCAGGACAAAGTCTGAGAAATGCATTATTAATCTAAGAAAACAAACCATCTGTCCAGAGAAAATGTTTAGTATGAGTGTAGGAATGTGAAAGATAAGCAGAGCAGAGTTTAGAATTAACTCCCAGCATTGATTATCAACATAAGTCCACCATGCCAGAGTAACACTGTCCTTAGTTCTGCAATGGTGATGATGTGGTAGAATAAACCCTCAAGTGAAGATACTAAAGTGAAGGCTGGCCGTCAACACATTCCTGTTTAAGGGAGAAGCTTACTATTGTAAGAAACCTACACAACCATGAAGAAAATTTACCCTAGCTACTAATCCTATTAGTCAACCTAGTCCTTCATTCATATATTGAACCAACAACGAAAAGCATCACACATTTCAAGAAAACCACTGGCATAAAAAGAACAAAAAAGACTAAGAAATGCGTGAAACAAGTAGTAAAAGATGAAGCACAAATAATTCAGGGAACAAAAGAAAGCTTTACGAACATTCTAATTTGTATCCTCAAAGATTTTAGTGGCTTCGTTTAATATAAAAACATCCTGCTATCAATTTTTGTTGTTGTTTTTTTAATCTACTAATTTTTAAAATGAGCTATCGTTTATAGCAGAGAATCAACAGATAGAAAGAATAGATATTTAAGTTTATTTGAATAATAAAAATTATTATTAGAAGAACTCAAAATAATAGTAAAACTAGCAAAAACTGGTAGTGGTAAAAATGCAAAATTCCTAATTTTTTATAGCAAGAAGTCAACATATTCTATGTATAGTTGATAAGTCAAAAAATAGAAGCAGTATATTCCATGTAATTAAATGCTGCAGGAGTTCAGAGAAAACAACCAGTTATTTTTGGGAAAAATAACATTGTTTGAATTGATTATTTTTAAGAGTTTGTGTGTGGAGACAAAATTCCTGTACTTAGGAAAAATATTCAGGCACATTAACTAGTGTATATTCAATTTGCTTGAAAATGGTTCTCATGACAAATCTGAGACAGTAATCAACTACCTCTTTTGTTGCATGCTCCCAGAAAAGCAATCACCTTATAATACCAAAAAGCAATAGTCAGGGAAAATATAAACTGCAAGTTTCTTGAGGGCAGAGAGTACTATTTTCCATTTTCCATTATCAAGAGACCTAAAAACATAGACACTATAAAAGGTATTTTCTTCTGTGGCTGTGGGAGAAGAGCTACTTCTTACCATTCTGGACCATTTTACATGTATTTGTAAAACTATGTGCAGGCATTATTTAATTCCTTTAAAGTGGGTTAAAAACAATTCAGTTCAACCACGAGCCTGGGACTAGGAGGTTAAAAACTGAATGAGGAAGTAAAATAAATATTAAAGGCACTTTAAAATGAGGATGAGAATGCCAGAATGATCAATGAGGCACTAAGAAAGATGGATTTAATTACTTCATATTCACCAAATTAGCAAATGATTTGAACTTTGAGAAATCATTTCATGACTAGTATGAAAAAGGTCTCCTCTTCCTATACTGGTTTAGGAAATACTCCTGTATTTCTACCCTTGGCTATGCCTTTCCTCAAGGTATTTTATTCATATATTGTCAAAAATACTGAAAACAAGATTCTATATAACCCAAATTGAATTAATATAACCATTTCCCAGTTTCATGAATTGCTATGTTTTTATGCATTTAAGGTTTGGGTCATTCAAAAGACTAAAGCTGAAACTTAGCAAGAATAATGAGACATCTACAATTTTTAAGTGAATTAAATAATGAGTACGTGCTAAACTCAACACTTAAATACTAATGGTTAATTAAGTTTTAGTAATGCTAGTACTAGTAGCACTTTATTAGTAAACCTGCATCACCTACTGCTTTATATAGGTGCATTGCAAAGGCAAGAAATTTCATAGTAGTCCAAAAGAAATTGTTTACAATAAGCAATATGCTGTTAAAAATATATTTAAGCATTAAGTAAAAGAACAAGTACTATTGCTTTGGAATCTTGATATCCTGATTTATTCAAAATGACCATTTTGGGGAAAAGCTTCCTAAAAATGTCTCAATTAAGATGGAAATGTACTCCATCCAATACTGATACATATCATCATCTCAGAATTGAGAAATAGAAATAATTAAATTAAGATAATACTTAGAAGTACTTTATTTTTAAAATATTCAATAAAATCAAAGAAATGGTTAACTAGTAACACTATGACAAGTCATTATTATGTGTATTATAAGATGCAAATATTGTTAAAATATATGTGCATATTTAATGCATGAATTAAAGTCATCAAGTATTCCATAAAGTGTCATTTAATTTAACAAATGATAATAAGGTATTTATAAATGGAATCTTAATAGAAGAGTAAACATCACTAAAAATACTTCCAGTACCTCACACTGTAGTAAATGTCTTTATCCTCTCTACATCCCACAAATAATCTTTTTACTCCTGAAATACTTACAGGACATATCAGAGACTAAGTGACATAAAGTTCTTTTTATTTCACACTATAAATAGGCCCTTTTCAGTTCAACCATTGTGTTTTACCAGGTAAAAAATTCGGTCCAGCAAGTTAGTTATATTTTGCAGGGAAAACTGTAAAAATATATTACTAAAATTATCTATTTAACGGAATTCACTTAAAACAATTGGTTTGTGCATATACAGTTTTTGTCTTTCACATACACACAAACACACACACACATTAACTAAATAAATAATACATTAAAATGATGCTAAATATTATCACAGATACAAAATTATATTTCCCTCAGACTCTTAATTATTACGTTAAACTTGAGTGCCGAACAATAGCAAACTATATGGATCCTAAATATTTTTAAAATTATAAATGCATTTTCATACTATCTTGGAGCACTTTTAAAACAACAATATATATTTAAAACTTCTAGGATAGAAGGTTCATTTTTTAATAACTGTGTTTAGAACAAGACTTCTCAAACTTAATGAGTGTAAAAATTAGTTGAGCAGCATTTCAGTTTCCTCCACAGAAAAAACATGTATAAGTGGATTTAATACATTTTCTCAAAGAGATGTTATACCTCAAAAGGTTATATATAATATATGTAAATACCTAAAATAAATGCCTGGCACATACTAGTTTTTCAATAGATATTAATTCCACTCTCTTTCTATTATCCACGTAGTAATGTCGATTAACTTTGGAAGTTTTCCAGATATTTTTATATAGCATGCCATCTGTCTGATGGCATTGTTAAAGAGAAAATATAAAAATTCCTAAAAATGACACCACAGAAGTATTGAAGCCATCACTAAGACAAAGAACTTAAGTAGAAGTTACAAGTAAATTTCTGCCAAAGTGACCACATTGTGATTTACCATGTAAAATCTAACATCTTGAATATATAGCAAAATACTTGATACTTTTGCCAAAACTCCAGTAAAGAGCAAAGCAGAAAAACAATTTAATTCAGTTTGTATAGCTACAACAGATTTGATTAGTAGGTAACTGAAAACTGGAAAAAAGTCAAAGATTCTGGCAGATATGTTAAAATGAATTATTTTCAGTAAGAATGATATAAGAACTATTTGCTCAGAAGTCACAGAAATATTTGGAGAGAAAAGACTTTTCAGTTGTCAACCACCAATTCTTGAAATTCTTCTATGTACGGTCTACTTTGTAAAGCAGAAATAGTATCTGTTGTGGGTAAACAACTATTTTTCTCTGAAGAGTAATTTATTATCAGTTATCATCTTCGAATAAATATATTTATCAGGTTATTCCTTGGGGAAGGGTGTTTAAGTGCATGTTTATAGGGGAGAAGGTTGAGGATAAGGCCCAGGGGTTGGTCCTTAGACATTTACTGGGTGTAGCAGTTTGGCAGTTTGATGTAGTTATGAATTCCAAAAAGAGATATTAGATTATGCTTGTAAACTGGTCTGTTAATCTGGGCATGATTAAGTTATGATTAGGGCGTTGACTGGGCCACGTCAGTAGGGCATTGAGCCCCACCCCTGGGTGGGAGGGATCTCGAAGATAAAAGACATGGCAAAGGACAGTGTTGGAGCAGTTTTGAGTTGGAGTTGTGATGCAGAGTCTTGAGCTGGAGCCCTGGGAAATAGCATACAGAGGACCTTGGTCGTGAGGAAAGAGAAGGCCCTGGGAAGAGAAGCAAGCCAACTGCCTGATAGTCTACAGCTGGCCTTGTGGCACAAAGCAAGCCTGAGCCCAGAGAGAGGCAAGCCCCGGGAAGAGAGGAACCCAAAAAGCCTGAACCCTGGCAAACATTGGCAGCTGTCTTGCTCCAACACGTGGCAACAGATTTTGGTGAAGGAAGAAACTTATGCTTTATGGCCTGGTAACTGTAAGCTTCTACCCCAAATAAATACCCTTTATAAAGACCAACAGATTTCTGGTATTTTGCATCAGCACCCCTTTGGCTGACTAATACACCGGGGCACAACACAAAGAAGACTGGAATAGAGTTCTTAGAAACATAGGGTGAAGCTCAGATGTTACAAATGTGCAATGAAGATAAAGTGATAATGAACGTTTCCCAACTGGGGACTCCAAAAACTAGATTCCTATTTGTGTCTCTTGTTGTTTTTGTTTTTCTTAAAATTTGGTTCTGATTTTCTTAACAAAAAGAAAAGAAGGGTCTTTTGTTTAAGGGTATGTTTTCCTGTCACATCTTTGTATTCATTTTTAAGTACTAAATGCAGATTTAACTGACAATACAGTGAAAAGAGACTATCATAATATTTCTGCATATGCTTCATTCCTGTTAAATATTCTGTTTTCACTAAAAGGTTTTTATAAAAAACGAAAACCTTTATTTTATTAATTACTAAAAATTAGCCAATTACCTAAAAAGTTCAAAATCTTAATGTATCCAAGTGTTTCATAAAATAATTAATGTTCTTTAAATTTAGATTAATCTATCTTAAATTTCTGAGGGGAAGGAAAGAACAGTCACAGTGTGGCTGTGTTATTAGGTTCTTTCATGAGAAAAAAGTTGCTAAATGTTAAGTCTAATGAGTAGTTATTCCATTAGCTAATAATATCATGAAGTATAACAAATATGGTGAGAGTAAAGCTGACAAAGCTAGAAAATTTCAACAACCATAAACATAACCCACTCTTTTTTTCATACGATTTGTCCTAGAAGCAGGAACATTAAAAGATAATATAAAGTCAAAGTCAGAGTCAAGGCACTGGAGGAAAGGGACACAATAGTTACAAGGCACAAACAGATCTGTCTTCAATTTCTCTGCGTTGTTTTCCTCTTCACACTCTCCTTCAACATTATGGGCTCCTGCCTCCTGGATATGGTATGACTTTCAAAAATGCATCATCTCCAACTCACTGCTAGCTGCCTGCTGAACAGGTCTACATGGATATCCCATAGGCAATGCAAATACACTTCTCAAACTAACTTCTTACTGCCTACTATCAAACCTGCTGTTCTTCATCTGTTCTAGATATCACCATGTTCACAACCAGCCACATACATGTACCTAAACTCAAAATTCCAGGGATCTCTATTTCTTCTGTTTCTCCAATCGTCAACATATCTTCTGAAATTAAAGCTTTGCATTCATCCTTAAAATTTTCTTATTTCTTTTACCCCGACCTTCTTGTAGTTAAGATTTTTTTTTTTTTAAAGATTTATTTATTTATTTATTTATCCCCCCGCCTTGCTGCTTGTGTCTGCTGTGTCCATTTGCTGTGTGTTTTTTCTGTGTCTGCTTATCTCCCCCTTGCTGTGAGGTCTTGCTGCACCAGCCCACTGCGCCGCGTGGCCGGCCTGCCCTCACAAGGAGGCCCCGGGAAGCGAACCTGGGGCCTCCCATATAGTAAACGGGAGCTCTATCGATTGAGCCACACCCACTTCCCTGTAGTTAAGATTAACATTATTATTTTGTTTACAATATCCTCTGAACTGGACACATAGACTCAAATATTTTTCTCATTCAAATCATTTCTTCATATTGCTCCCAAGGATATTCTTAAATAGGATGGTCTCGTCATATTACATTCACTCCCTTGATCAAAATCTTACAGAATATTTAAGGTCCTTAAAAAAAGACATTCAAAGATGCCAAATTTTGGCACTGGATCCATATATTTAAAGACTACAACATGCCAATATTTCCCCATAATATTAACCTATTTTTCCAGATACAGTGAGCTGTGATACAGTGAATCCCCTATCCTTTTCTTTTCTCTCTTCTGTAACTTTGCTTATTCTGTTCCTAATGTGTGGAATGCCCTTCACACATCAATTCTGATAAATTTCTCTTTCTTAAGTTTCAACTCAGAGAATACCTCTTCCATCTAGCCATCTCTAAACCCCCAGTACAATGATTAATTCTCCACTGACAGTTTGTATTGACTTTGAATCCTAACTTAAAAATTTCTCTCTCCATAGCTTAAATTTCTCAAATGTGATTACTCATTGTTTTACTGAAAATTTGCTAAGTATTGTGAGTTATACCTAGTATATGCTCAATGAATATCTGCTGAAAGGAAATCAGTATCAGGAAGTTGTATAAGTACAATTCCAGTGTGGATTAGATAGGTATAGACACACAAGATCAAAACACAGAATGGATCAATGTTGCTATGTTGATGAAAAAGCATTTACGGGGAATAGTAATTGAGCTGGGCCTTGCATGACCCTTATATGAGCTGGGCCTTGTATGAGCTGGGCCTTGTATGACCCATTGGATTTGAAAACAGAAAATAAGAGAAAAAGGAGGCTTCATAGGGATAATACCACAAGAAAAGGAATAGAAAAAAGAATGGAATATGATATTTTTGGAAACAAAAAGTAAATGCATCTGTCAGGACCCAAGGTTTTTGCTTGTGAAATAGTAAGGGATAAGTTTGGGAATAAGAAAGGGTCCAATTTTGTTTTGCATGGTTTTCGATTTTTTGGGCGTGGGGAGAGGCGGGAGCACGTGACTGCAAGCCTTAGAGCGTTCGAACTTTATCAAACAGGCACTGAGCAGGCATTAAAGACAGGGTACAAGTTATAGCAAAGACACAGAGGAGCAGTTATTTTTCCTATACAGTATCAATAACAAAACACTATATGCTATTAACACTGATAGATTTGATTGCTTCAAAGGACTTTTCTAGAACCACAGTTTCTCAATAAAATTCTAATCTCTATTCATTTCATTGATTTAAGTGGTCAATTGACAGCAAGTGCTATGAATGTCTTTTATAGGAAAAAAAAGTTGCATGTTATAGACTTAGTGTTTTCATTTGGTCAATTCAAGCATCAGTTTTGGTCTTTATATATTAAAATGTCTAATATTTCAATATCAGACAAAGTAATGTCTCACATCCTTTTTCTTTGTATTTTAAGGTTAGGGTGACATAGACCCAAAAACCACTTATTTTCACTTGTTCAGACATAATATTTATCTGATGGATAGTAAACAGAGATCTTGAAAATCCAGGGAAACCCTCAGGAATTGGTCCTCTCTATAGGGCAACTGATCTTGCTTGGATATGTAGTCTAAATAAAGGAAAATTGATTGTAAAGGAGTAAGACTTAGAAAACATTAAACTTATTCCTTTAAACCTCAGTCATTAAATTTGACATTCTTTATATACTTTTAAATATTAAATCTTTTTCTAGCTGAATTCCTAATAAAAGAATGTAAGCAACAAATCAACAGTTTGGGATTTCACAATTCATTTTAATACTGTTCAATGGTTACTTGAGAATTATTGAAGACCCTTGATTTTTCTTTTTTAAAATCTCAACTTATAAATAAACCATCTCATAGATCCGATTGTGATCAAGTAATATGTTGGAAATTTCAAAAGTGATCAAGAAATCTATATGGCTTTCAAAACTTTTTTGTAGGAAAATGTGATTAGCGACATTTTGGAAAACTGGGTGATTTCCTTACTTGACATATATATGGAATTAAAATTAAAATATAGATCCTGCCAAAACTGATACTTAAGAGCCATGGCTGAAGACTAAAGAATTATCAAATCATCAATAATGCCCCGTCAAATTCAATGGATAATGGAGAGCTAGAAGACACTTAGATTCTTTATCATTATTTTCTCAACAGTAAAATAAAATAATTGAATTGGATGAATCATAAGGCCCCTTTTAGCCTACATAGGGTGGGAATGCATTTTGGGTAAATATCTCCTCCTTTTCTTGCAGAGGGTATGCTCCTTCCTAGTACAGCAGAGTGGCCACTCAGGTAAATAAAGAGAGGATAGTAGACAGGCAAAACAAGAATATTTTCCAGACTTAATATATGATAGTGTAAGATATATGCAATGTATAGATAACAAGGATTTAGTGAAAAATAGGGATAAAACAACAGTACACTTGCTATTAATATAATTTTATTTTAAATTTCCTATTAATTAGCTCTGTGTCAGAAATATTCATTATATACATATATATGATATTCTAGAAATACTAAATTCCTAAATTTTAAGTGTGTTCATTAAATTTGGATGACATTAATTTGGCAACATTCTCTCCCTCTACAATTTATACAACTGTTATTGAAGATGGTGTGTAGGTTTTTGGCTTTATCACAAGACAGAATTCAAAGGAGCCACAAATTAAGCAAGTAGAGAATTTATTGGGGACAGGGGGTTAAAGCAAAAGAACAGAAAAAACAAAAGACAGAATTGCACCCTCAGACATAGGACATAGGGTTGCCCATTCTTAAGGGAGGGAAATGTGAACTTCTGCCCTGTGGTCACCTGTTTTACAGGGTACAGAACTCCAGGGTCGGCACTGACTGGCATGTTTGAGACAAAGCAGGGGAACTCTATTGGGTGATTTGATTCTCTTAGGGGGTTAGGGGTTGCTGTCTGGTGGTGACTGGCTTCTGGCTGTTGTCCACGAGCTCTGCAGGGTGTGTTGACCAGCGGTGATTGGCCTCTGGTCACTGTCCACGAAGCGTGAGGTAACCTGAAAGTGGGTGGTGGTTGCTCGTGCCCCTCTAGCCCCTCTGCTCTTTCCCACCATGTAATGATGTTGCTGGCTGCCTTCTGATAAAGCAGCCGCTGGTTGTGTGCTGTGTACTGTAAGCTGCAGGGTGCTTGTGCTGTAAGTTTCCCTTCCTAACTTGCCTGTGTGAGTCACCAGGCTGAAGTAAGTTAGCGACTGTTGCCTCAGTCTGTGTAAGTCGGCAGGACACTGCCTCGGTTTCTGTTTGTGTGGCTTATTAGGTTTTCTGGCCCTTCCTCCTTAGGTCATTCCATCCTGCCTCACAACCACATTTGAGTTTATGAATTATCTTAATTTAATAAGAGAATTTATCTAGGAGATGTTAGCTTGATGCTTTGCCTTCCTTGTAATCTCTCACAATGAAGCTCCTTTTACTTTCATTCTATATTGCCTTTTATTAAGCCAGACAAAATATTTTACATTTAAAATTCTGAATTAAAATTAAGATATTTTATAGTTTATCTCAAAATATTAAATATATAACCTATGTATTCTGGCATGTGATGCTATAACTAGTACCCTGGATAACACCAAAACCTCTAAAAATGAAAAGGACTGCTGGAAAGGGAAAGGAGCTCAGCAACATGGTGACAAGATTCTGAGTGCCAGCATGTTCCTGAATGCTGAATATGGCAAAAGTTCCATCTTGAAACCCTTAACTTGGAAAAAGACTTTATTCTTTAGTTTCTCTTATTCATAGTGTGAATCTACTTGTGCCAAATGTATTGTTATTATGATAAGGAATGTTAATTGGAAGTAAACAAGTAAACAAATGGAATTTCCTTTAAGTTGTATGATGCATTTCATGATTACAGCAAAACAGAACTGTAATAATAATAACTTTTCTGAAATCACTGGATAGAGACTTAAAATACTAGATGCAATTTCTGTTCTAATGTCAGTAGGAGTCATGTGCTGCTTAATGCGACATTGTATGTACTGAAATTAGGTGAAATTGTAGATATTTAGAAACATTTTTGAAGTAAATACAGGAATAAAAATCAATTCTATAAATTGTTAATCGCATACATAAGCAAATATTTCATTTGACTAATACAAACAATAAACGTAAAAAAAATTAACTTCAAGGAGAAGAGGAGGAAAAATGAATTGCAGATGGATTTCAATAAAACCTCACATACATTCGCTTACATAATTGATCAGGTAGCTCTGTATGTGTATGTTTATGTGTGTATGTGCTTGCCTGTGAAGATTTAGACATTAGGATAATTTGTTTTCTGTGTCTTTCACTTATTATTATGCTAAAATAAGATGAAGCAAGAGATATACAATGAAGCTAAATAAAATAATGAATATTGAATATACATTTCTTATGTGATGTTTAAAAATATGCAAGAACTATAGAGAGAAACATTAGAAGTTCCTGTAGATTATATTTCATATTGTATATTATCACTAATAGCTTATTACAAATAAATTTAAAATGTGAAAGGAAAATATAGTCTGTCCTAATGGACACCATAAATTCACTTTATTGCCACATACATAGTCTAGTGTGTGTATCACTTTATTTGATGAAAAATACATTAACATCAACAAAACCAGATAACTAAATAAATAAACCTTTCATCAGTCCCTGATTTCTTTCATACTAATCCTTTGGTAAATAATCAAGAGAAGTAAATTATTCATTATAAATTTCAAAGCAAATTACCCATAGTAAAATCTTTGCTACTGGTCCTTCCTGGAACCAACATGGTAGTCTCAAATATTGCAATAAAATTAAAGGTGAGAGGAGGTCATTCAGGAGAGGACTCTAGAACAGCCCGAGCTCAGGGAGCTACATCCAAGCTGAGTGAGATGACTAAAGATAATTATTAATATCTTGAATTACAATAGTAAAGAAAAAGATTATTCGAGAGGTTGCAAACAAATGGCAACCAAGACTTTAAAAACAAAAAGCCTTATTCTGTTTCAGATGAAGTGTCTGGAAGACTTTTTTATAGGAAGCCTAAACATGGCCACTATGTTATATCTTTATAGCATGAACTAATCATAAGATAAATAGGTAAGGTAAATGTTTGAAATATTTGGTTAAGGTTTATTTCCTACCAAAAGATGTTGTATAGTACCAAGACCATTATGAATAATAGAGAATAAAAATATTAAAAAGCAAACATGGCAATTTAACAAATCTAATTTGTGCTGCCTCTAAATAAATTCGAGTTTATACTAACACAACTTCACAACCAAAAGCAATGAGTTAAATTTTACAATATTTTACAAGATTTATAAGATTTTGTAAGAAGGACTCTCCAAGAAACTTACCAGTAATTATCTCTGATTGTGTCCATCATGTTAGTTAAAACTATTGAGACTATTAATAAATAGTAATTTATTTTTAACTTCTGATGAATCTCTGCTGAGATTCACTGTGGGGTATAACAGCATTGCCAGATGCATTTCCTAAATTTATATCTTCATATGCTCTAGGTGGATACAGACATTTAGGGGACATTCAATTTTCCTACCATCTTTATTTTTTATTTTTTTATAAAGTTGTTTTTATTATTATTATTATTATTTATTTTATTATTATTATTTTTTTAAAGATCTATTTATTTTTATTTATTTATCACCCCCCTTGCTGCTTGTGTTTTACTGCGTCCATTCGCTGTGTGTTTCTTCCGTGTCTGCTTATCTCCCCCTTGCTGTGAGGTCCTGTTGCATCAGCCCACCACGCCACGCGGGCCGGCCTGCTCTCACAAGGAGACTCCGGGAAGCGAACCCGGGGCGTCCCGCATGGTAAACGGGGGCTCTACCGATTGAGCCACACCCACTTCCTGCTGTGAGGTCTTGCTGCATCAGTCTACCGCGCTGCGCGGGCCGGCTGGCCTGCCCCGGGAAGCGAACCCGGGGCCTCCCATATGGTAAACGGAAACTCTATCCATTGAGCCACACCCGCTTCCCTCCTACCATCTTTAGACATGATTCTTCTTGGCTGTAGGAAGGACAGAATTTAGGTCTGTTGAAGCAGGGTATGAATCCTCCACTTAGCTATCTTCCTCTTAACAAATCAGAAAATATCTGTATAACACTGACTTTTGTGAGTGAGTAACTCAGTGTTCAACTTAGTCTAGTGAATATAAAGACATTCCTCTTCATAGGAAACATCTCCATCTGGCTTAGCCATAGCTTAAGATACAGTGCCCAATGCCTCTTTTAGTGCAAATACAAGCATATATTTAATTTCATATTGAACAGAATTTCCTCTTCAGTCCAGTCAAGAATATATGGATGTGACTATAGATACTTAACTCCAATATTTTTTGGACACTTACTATGCCATAGTCATCATGCTAAGTATTTCAGGTATTATCAAATTTAATCCCAATTACCACCCTGTCAGGTAGGCAATATTATCATACCAAATTTACAGATGGAGAGCTTGAGGCTAAGAAAGCCTAGGTAACTTGCCCAATATTCAACCCCAGACAGATGATTCTGGAGCCCATGGAATGGATTAATTGGTGCTGGGCTGAATTTACGTAAATTTTAGAGAGACTTGGACCGGGTAACAGAGAAAAACATTTAAAAAAATCATCACTATCCACTTTTCCTTATTTCCTCAAGTCAACAATACTTATCGAAATGAAACATTCAGGAAGCAATCTCAATAAACACCTGTAAGGGGAAAAATCAACAGTGGACAATGTAATTTAATTTGAGTAAGACATACACCAGCTGGACCAAGGCCAGCCAAATCTCATGTCTAGATTATAGGCCTAACATATTTTGATCATCAAAAGGCTCCTTTGACCAGATAATAAAGGTTTTGAAACTAGGACCCAGTGGACAAAGACCCTAAACAGTCAACATAATTGCCTTAGCAATAAGAGCTAACAGGCAGTGATCTAAAGTAGTATTCACTTAGGTGTAAAAACCTATAGGCAAGACTAACAATTGTCTGCAGGTAGGTGTTAATGAGGCCATTCAGACAGACGAGGTGACAACAAGGTCTGAGTTACCAGGGAGAGAATTTAGGTTACTGTTTTGTGCCAAGGATGAAATTAAGGATCTTGACAGAATTAGCCTTTTGTAAAGCTATATATCAGGAAAATAAAGCTTCTATCCTAGTACTAAAGTCAAAATTTCCAGATTACAGTTAAAATACACACAATTTTAAAAAATTGAGTGTGAAAAGCAAGTATTGATCAATAATATTTCACAATGAAGTGCTCTTACTTTCATTTTCTATTGTCTGTTAGAGCCAGAATTTAATCTTTAAATTCAAAGTTATAATTAGGATATTATATCCTTACTCTTAGAACATTGAGTATACAACTTAGGTTGCCCAAGCATTTTATTTAAATACAAGAAGAGGTAGATAGAATTTAGTATTACAATTTTCAGGTATAGATAATGATAAAAGAAGGTAAAATTAATGTCCATCTTTACAATGAATTAGTAGAGGCACAATAAATATAATCTATTAGCAGGTACACAAAATTATCACCAGTGTTCAACACTGTGACAGTAAGGGAAGTACTCCATACTCAGTGGATGGTTAATATCTGTTGGCTAGCTATTACCAACATACCAGAAAATATCCCTCCGAAATATATTTGTATTGCATCTTTTGTTAGTAGCTAGAGAAAATAAATATCTGGAGGAAAATGGGATGATAGAGAGATTTTGACATCTATTTTATACCAAATATTTAACTATTTCACATCTTTAATGTAATTTGGGGCAATAACCTACATTTGATAATTGTAAGTGACTTATTTTGCCCGCAATTTTTGCACTTCATTTCAGGCTTTTTATTAAAATTAAAGGATTTTTATTTATGTGAAGTAGGTGGGGAAGGGGAAATTATTTTAATCTTCCAATTTGGAACACATGCATGAATACTTTTACTTTTTTTGTGAAGGTTGACCAACCATGGAAATAATAGGTGTCATATTAAAATAATCCATTGATATACCATTATGTAGGATCTCTTAAAAATTTAATTGATAACTATTATGCTGATTCCCAATTTATTATGAATGTTCAGTTATATCAATGATAAAGTAATATGGCTACTTTAGGTACTCATATACATCTTTTTCCTGTTAGACCACCAGGAATCTTATGGTTCTCTGATGTAGGATAGTACCTTTCCAGTACGGTACTTAAAAAAATTTAATGAGGCTTCTGGCCAACCAAGATAGCAGAGTAAGAAGTTCCAGAGTGCTGTATCCCACAGAATCTTTGAACAAGTAGCAAAGACAGGCTAAGCCACCTTCCTCAAAACTCCACAAAACAGTTAAAGGGTTGTCGTAACTGGGAAAGTGCTGAAACAAGAAAATGAAGCTTTACAACAGTAGAAGAATCTCCTGGCACACTTGCTGCCATATTTCCACTCACTCCCTGGCATGGTGTGGAGCTAGCTTATGCTCCCACTGTAGGTTGCTGGTCCTGTTCCTGTTCCTGTTCCTGAAGGAGGAGAGCAATGCCTACACACATACCGAGGTGGCTGTAATTTGGTGAAAATATATTGGGTAGCAGCCTGAAAGACTGAACCAGAAAACTCATCTCTGGCTTACCCTCCCAAAACTTGCCCTTCAGGCAAAGCAGCATGTAGATAGCTAGAGCTGCTTAAGAAACAATTAACTCAAAGTAGCCTGGGACAAAGGATTGCCTGCTTTAAGCCACATGATAGAAGACAGAATGGGGGAGAAAGTCTATTTCATAGGCAGTAGAGGGGACATTTGAATTCCTGTAAATGTGGAATTCCTAAGGCCATGAGCAAGCACAAGTCCTGGACAAGACACAGGCTCAAAAAAGAGGGAGAGGATCCTGTATTTCACATTTGTTTCAAACTGATCTTCCTGATAGGAGAGGTAAATTCTGAAGGAGAACACCTGTAGAGGGAGAGCTAATTTATAAAGACTGTGAAAGGTGTTTATTTTTCCCATTGGTTTGGTGTTTGTGTTAATTCCTATAACTCAAGGAAATTTCTGTCATATCACAAAATGGATACAAACTTAAGGAACATACACATGAGAGAATAAATCCCAGATCTAACAGTTTAAAATATTTAAATATACAGTATGTGACTAAAATTTACAAGAGAAACAAAGAAATAGAATTGCTGGTATATCCAAAGGAAGGAGATAAAAATTCAAAATCCATCGATGAAGATAACCAGACATTAGATATGCTGCACAAAGATTTAAAAACATAAAAGATTCTCAATATTCTCAAACAGATTAAAGAAAACATGAAGAATGAACTAAAGAATATCAGGAAAACAATGAATGAACAATATGAGAATAGCAATAAAGAGACACATTTTAAAAACAGAAACAGTGATGGTTAGGTTAACACAGGGGTCTTCCACCTCAGTGAAATTCCTAGGTGTCCAATGCTGTAAGGCATGTCAAGATACCCTTTCTAAAGTGAAGGATAAGCTGCTGCATCTGGCCCCTCCTATAACTGAAAATGAGGCACAACACTTAGTTGGTCTCTTCGGATTTGGGAGACAACACATTCCTCATTTGGGTGTGCTACTCTGGCCCATTTACCAAGTGACCAGAAAAGCTGCTAGTTTTGATTGGGGATTGGAACAAGAGGAGGCTCTGGGACAGGTCCAGGCTGCTGTGCAAGTTCCATTACCACTTGGGCCATATGATCTAGCAGATCCAATGGTGCTGGAAGTTTCAGTGGCAAATAGAGATGCTGTCTGGAGCCTTTGGCAGGCCCCTATAGGAGAACCACAACACACACCATTAAAATTTTGGAGCAGAACCCTGCCATCCTCTGCAGATAATTACTCTCCTTTTGAGAAACAGCTTTTGGCCTGACACTGGGACTTAGGAGACTGAATGCTTATCCATGGGCCATCAAGTAACCATGAGATCTGAGTTGCTTATCATGAGCTGGGTATTGTCTGACCCACCAAACCATAAAGTTGGGCATGCACAGCAGCACTCCATAATAAAGTGGAAGTGGTTTATTCCACTTTATTAATAATTGAGAAAGGGCTCAAGAAGGCCCTGAAGGCACAAGTAAGTTACATGAGGAAGTAGCCCAAATGCCCATCGTCACCACCCATGCCATGTTACCATCTCTTTCCCAGCCCACAGCACTGGCTTCTTGGGGAGTCCCTTACAATCAATTAATGGAGGAAGATAAATCTCAGGCTTGGTTTACAGATAGTTCTGCATGATATACAAGTACCACCCAAAAGTGGACAGCTCCAGCACTGTAGTCCTTTTCTGGGACATCCCTGAAGGAGGGTGGTGAGGGCAAATCCTTGCAGTGGGCAGAACTTTGAGCAGTGTATCTGGTTATTCATTTTTCTTGGAAAAAGAAATGGCCAGAGGTAAATTTGTATACTGAGTCATGGGCTGTTGCCAATGGTTTGGCTGGATGGTCAGGGACTTGGAAGGAACATGATTGGAAAATTGGTGACAAAGAGGTCTGGGGAAGAGGTATGTGGATAGACCATTCTGAGTGGGCAAAAAACATGAAAATATTTGTATCCCATGTGAATGCTCACCAGAGGGTAACTTCAGCAGAGGAAGATTTTAATAATCAAGTGGATAAGATAATCTGCTCTGTGGCTAATGCTCAGCCTCTTTCCCCAGCCACTCGTGTCATTGCCCAGTGGGCTCATGAACAAAGTGGTCATGGAGGTAAGGATGGAGGTTATGCATGGGCTCAGCAACATGGACTTCTCACCAAGGCTAACTTGGCTGCAGCCACTGCTGAGGGCTCAATCTGCCAGCAGCAGAGACCCACACTCAGCCCCCAATATGGCACCATTCCTCAAGGTGACCAGCCTGCTACCTGGTGACAGGTTGATGACATTGGACCACTTCCACAATGGAAGGAGCAGCAATTTGTTTTAACTGGGGAAGACACATACTCCTGATATGGGTTTGCATTTCCTGCATGCAATGCTTCTTCCAAAACTACCATCCATGGACTTACCGAATGTCTTATCTACCACCATGGCATTCCACACAGCATTGTTTCTGATCAAGGAACCCATTTCACAGTAAATGATGTCCAGGAATGGGCACATACCCATGGAACTGGTCTTACCATGTTCCCTATCACCCTGAAGCAGCTGGACTGATAGAATGGTGGAATGGCCTTTTAAAGACTCAATTATGGCACCAACTAGATGGCAGTACCTTGCAGGGCTGGGGCAATGTTCTCCAGGAAGCTGTGTATGCTCTAAATCAGCGTCCACTCTATGGTGCTGTTTCTTCCATAACCAGGATTCATGAGTCCAGGAGTCAAGGGGTGGAAATGGGAGTGGCACCACTCACTAAGACCTAGTGATCCACTAGGAAAATTTTTGCTTCCTGTTTCTGCAACCTTAAGCTCTGCTGGTCTACAGGTTTTAGTCCCAAAAGGAGGAGTGCTGCCACCAGGGAACACAGCAATGATTCCATTGAACTGGAAGTTAAGACTGCCACCTGGCCACTTTGGGCTCCTCTTGCCTCTGAATTAACAGACAAAGAAGGGACTTACGGTACTGGCTGGGGTGATTGATCCTGACTATCAAGGGGAAAAGGACTGCATCTACATAATGGGGGTAAAGAAGAGTTTGTCTGGAATACAGGAGATCCTCTAGGGTGTCTCCTAGTACTGCCTTACTCTGTGATTAAAGTCAATGGAAAATTGCAACAATCCAATGCAAGCAGGACTAAAAATGGCCCAGAATCTTCAGGAATGAAAGTTTGGGTTACCCCACCAGGCAAAGAAACACGGCCAGCTGAAGTGCTTGCTGAGGGTAATGGGAACATGGAATGGGTAGTGGAAGAAGGTAGTAATAAATATGAACTTCAACCATGTGACCAGTTACAGAAATGAGGACTCTAATGGTCATGAATCTTTTTTCCTTGTTTCATTATGAGTGTGATTGTATATGTACACAAAATGAATTTCTTTGTTTTCTTCTCCAATCTTTTCCCTTATCACATGAGAAGTTATATTAGTTTCATGTCATAATATTTAAGGATGCCAAATTTAAGGATGAATATTACCCAAGGACTTGCATGCTATTCTGTAGGGAATTATGCAGGAGAGTTGAACATTGTTAAGCAGAAATATATATATATATATATATATATATATGCATATCTGTTATTGTTTTTACTTACAGACTAACTATGGTTTAAAGTAATGTATATGGTTGCTGATTTGACAAGGGGTGGATTGTGATGTTTAGGCTAATGTGTCAACTCGGCCAGATAATTGTGCCCAGTTGTTTGGTCAAGCAAGCACTGGGCTAATTGTAATACAAGGACATTTATGGACTTTAGTTACCAGTGAGTTTACTGCATAGATAGCTGATTACATCTACATCAGCCAGGAAGAGTGCCATCAGCAATGAGTGACACTTTATCCAATCAGTTGAATGCCTTATAAGGGGAAGCATTTCAGCTTTCAGAGAGAATTTCCCAGCTTGTCTTTGGACAGCCAGCATCTTGTGGAAACTCATCAAGGACCTTCATTGGACTTTCATCTGAGCCCCTGGTTTGCAGCCTGCCTGTGGAACCTGGACTTGTGTGTCCCCATGGTCATGTGAGAGACTCATAAAATCTTATACTATTGACAGATATCTCCTGTTGATTCTCTTTCCCTAGAGAACCCTGACTAATACAGAACCAAAGAGAAATACTGGAATTGAAGACCACAATAACTGATATGAAGCATTTGCTAGAATGTTTCAACAGCAAACTGTAACTGACAGAAGAAAGAATCAGTGAAGTTGAATATAAAACAATTAAATTGATTAAGGCTGAGGAGGAGAATGAAAAAAGATGAAAAATCTGAACAGTACCTAAGAGAACTGTCGAAGGCCATCAAGCATACCAAAATAGGCATTACAGGAGTTCCAGAAGAAGAAGAGAGAAAGGGGCAGAATAAATATTAAAGAAATAATGGTAGAAAACTCCCCAAAATCAATGTAAGACATGAATATATACAGTCAAGAATTCTAAAGAGCCCCAAATAGGCTAAATTTAAAGAGAACCACTTCCAGATACATAGTTGTCAAACTGTCAAATATCAAGGATAAGGAGAAAGTTCTGAACGTGACAACAGAAGAACAATGTATTGTGTACAAGGAAGTCCTGATAAGATTAGGTGGCAATTTTTCATCAGAAACCATGGAGACAAGATGGCAGTGGGAAGAAATATTTAAAATGCTCAAAGAAAACAATTTCCAACCAATAATTCTACCTCTGGCCAGACTGTCTTTCAAAAGTTAGGATGAGATTAAGACATTTCCAGGTAATCAAAAGCCAAGAAGGTTTGTCACCACTAGACCTGCCTTACAGGAAATACTAAAGAGAGTTCTTCAGAATGGAAGACAAGAACACTAAACAGTTGATCAAAGCAGCATGAATAAAGACCTCTGGTAAAGGTAACCATATGGGTATTTATAAATGTCACTATTATTGTATTATATTTTTTGGTTTATAACTTCACCTTTTACTTTTTACTGGTTCTAAATTACAAATGTATAAAACATAACAATAAATATATCTTTTTGGACATACAATGTATAATGATATAATTTTGTAAGAAGTACAACAAAAAAGTAGGGGGATGGAAGGCTATAGGACCACTATATATGTATGCTATTGAATTGAAGTAGGTATCAAATCAAACATGATTATTATAGGTTTAAGAAATTAAATCAAGCCCCATAGTAATCACAAAGACAATATATGAAAAATATAGAGAGAAAGAAGTAAGAAGGGACTCAAAATGGCACCATACAAAAATTCAACTAAATATGAAAGTAGGCATTAACAAAGATCCAAAGGACAAAAGAAAGTATAAGACTTTCAAAGACCAAATAGCATAATGGTAGAAGAAAGTCCTGCATTATCAATAGTTACTGTAAATGTAAATGAATTAAAATCACCAGTCAAAAGGTAGAGATTGGTAGAATGAGGGAAAAAGTATGAGACAATTATATACTGCTTACAAGAGACTAACCTTAAATTAAAAGACACATATAAGCTGAAAGTCAAAGAATGGAAAAAATATATCATACAAATAATGACCAAAGGAGAGCTGTAGTAGCTATACTAATATAAGATATAATAGACTTTAATCAAAAGTATAATGAGGGACAAAGAAGGTCACTATATACTGATAAAGAGGTCAATTCAAGAAGAAGGTATAACAATTTTAAATATATATACACATAATGACAGAGCCTCAAAATATATGAAGTAAATACTGACAAATTTGAAGGAAGAAATGGATGGTTCTATATTAATATTAGGAGACTTCAGTATACCACTTTCAATAACAGATAAAACATCTAGAGAGATCAATAAGGAATTAGAAGACTTAACAATACTACAAACCAACCAGACCTAAAAAATACATATACAACACATCATCAAACATTCACTGAATTCACATTCTACTTTAGTGCACACGAATCATTCTCCAAGATAGACCATATGCTAGGTCACAAAAATAAGTTTCATTAAATTAAAAAATATTGAAAATCAGACAATGTATCTTCTTTGACTGTGATGGTTAGGCTACTGTGTCAACTCAGCCTGGTAATGTGTCCAGGTGTTTGTTCCAGCAAGCACTGGGCTAATTGTAATACAAGAGCATTTATGGACTTCGATCACCAGTGAGTTTACTGGGTGGATGGCTGATTACATCTGCATCAATCAGGGAGATTGCATCATCAATGGGTGACTTCAATTGCAGCTGCTGTACCAGATGTGGCATCATTGCTTGAGCAAATCAGCACTTCCCCTGGTACTTGGTATGCAGCTGTTCATCTGGTAAATGCTTTTTTCTCAATTGCCATTAGTAAGGACCACCAGAAACAGTTTGCTTTCAGCTGGCAAGGCCAGCAGTATACCTTAACTGTCCTGCCTCAGGGGTATATCAACTTTCCAGCCCTATGTCATAATATTGTCCGCAGGGACCTTAATCGTCTCTCCCTCCCACGAG
>JAQZBX010044899.1:0-21213 GCA_029593785.1 Cabassous unicinctus
CTGTATTGGGCCAAAGAGGTGTGATGCAAAGTCCCAGAAATCTGTTGGCTTTTATAAAGGGTATTTATTTGGGGTAAAACCTTACAGGCCCTAAAGAGTCCAACTCAAGGTACCATAAGAGGTATTTTCTCACCAAAGTCTGCTGCCATATGTTGAAGCAAGATGGTTGTGAATCTCAGCGAGGGTTCAGCCTTCCTCTTTCTCTTACAGCTTTGTGGGCCCAGCTTCTTCGGGCTCGTTTCTTTCTGGGCCTTCTCAGCTGCTCGGGGCTCTGGTCTCTTCAGCTGCAAACTATCAGGTGAATGGCTCGGCTCTCTCCTGGGCCCCAGGATCAAAACTGACAAAGTTCTCTCTCTTCTTCCGTGTAACTTCTTCTGTTCATCTTCTTGAGTGAGTATTCATTTATATAGCCCACCAAGGGGGTGGGGGTTCAACCCTGAGTTACACCCTGCTGGCGGTCGAATCCAAGCCTTAATCTTAACATAATTTAATCAAAGACATCTCAGCTTAATCTCATACAATCAAACGGGATCACACCCAGAGGAACAGACCAGTTTACAAACATAATCTCTCTTATTGGAACTCATACATAATCTCAAACTGCCACAGGCCCTATGCTGGATATCTTCCATTTGCCCCTCCAGATCCACCTGCCTCCCTTCTCCTCTAAGCCTAGAAGGCTGACCTGCATGGACTACATTTATGAGCTCCCTTGCTCTTGGGCTTCCAGTTGGATTTGACTAATGAAATGTGCTAGCAGAAACCTGGGAGAGAAGTGAGATAAGGGAATTTGTTCCACTGGCTTCATTCTGTTTGGGGTCGACTCTACATCTACTTAATGCCATAGCTCTTGTCTCTCTACAGTTCCTCTCTCCTAACTTCCTGTAACCACTCCCTCCCCTTGCTCTTCTCCAGCTCCCCCACTGTTGCTAACCCAAGGGTACCATAATAACACCTATTGTTTTTCCTAACCCTGCCCACAACTTTTAAAATCATCTCTCTATGAAACTCTCTCTTAACTGCCATCTATTTCCTACTGGAGCCCTGACTGATACACACCTTCCTATAGTTCAGAGGAAGCAGTCTCTGCTCTCTGCTACTGGGAAGGGCAAATGGCTCAAGCTGAACAATCAGAGCATTATGTTTCCTGGTCACAATAACAGGCTCAAGTATGGGATCCAATCAGGGCCAATGAGTATAAATTTGGGACAGTCGTGGAAACGGTTAGGTTGAGAGCATCTCTCTTTTTAACTAGATTAGCTAAGACAATTAGAATGTAAGCCTTGTGCTGTTGCCAGCCATGTTGCAATCATGAGCAGACAGAGTGCCTGAGAGGAGAACCAACAAGAAGGAAGGCAGAGCTGGAAAAGGGTGAGAGACTGAGTGCTGAACTGTAGAGAGAGGACCATCTGACAAGAGCTATGGCATGACCATGTGTGAGTCCATGGATAAGCTGGATCTGAAGTCTGAACTCTTGGGTTACATCAGCTGATCAATTCCATCACCCTTCCTTTTTTCAAAGGCTTAATCTATTTTGAATAAGATTTTCTGTCACTTGCATCTGAAAGTGTCCTGACTGATAGGTATTTGGAGGGAAATCCCTGTCTTTTGGGGTAGGAGGGCAATCACACTTGGTCTGCAGTGGTAGTTATGGTCTCACCCTGGGGTGTTTGGGTTAGGGCCAGAATGGAAGGGCTTCTGAATGAGGTAGGGTGGGCAACATCTGGGCCTGGGAGTAGGTCAGCCTCAGTGGGAGCAGCAGTGGAAACAGAGCTTGTGGTGGAAATAGAGGTCCCAGAATCCGAAGTGGTGGCATTAGTAAGTGCTTTGGGCAGGAAGTGAAACAGAGATCCAACTAAAGGTGGCTTGAACAATAAAGGGTAACTATTGCCACAACAGGAAGCCAGGAGGTAGGCAGTTCTAAGGTTAATTCAGTGACATAATCACATCATCAAGGACACATGTGTCTTCCATATTCCCACACTGACAGTCACAGAGTTGGTTTTCCTCCTCAGGCTTGTCTCCCATGATTGCAAATGGCCACCACACCTCTGGGCACCACATCCTTCCTTATACAACCCTTCTCAAGTCAGGAAGGACAAGATCTTTTTATCAGGGAGAAGTCCCCTCAGCCCCCAGCAGACTTTCACCTATGCTTCATTGTGCCCATTGCTTAAAACAACCACTGGCAAAGGAGAGGACATTTCCATGATCGGCTTAGATCAGGGGCAGGCAAACTACAGCCCCAGGGCCAAATCTGGCCTGTGGCCTGTTTTTGTAAATTTTATTGGAACATAACCATGCTCATTCATTTACATATTGCCTGTAGCCGCTTTCATGCTACAATAGTAGTTGCAACAGAGATCATGCATGGCCCACAAAGTGGCAAATATTTACTATCTGGCCCTTTACAGAAAAATTTGCCAGCTCCTGCCTTAGCCTCATCAACATTTAGCCCTGGGGCTACCTTCTCTGTGCTCAGTTAAAGGTGAATGAACTGCCATCTAAAAAAGAGGGGCTCTGCCAGCAAGGAGGAAGGGGAAAGGAGATGGCTATAGATAATGCAGTCAACTGGGTGGAGTTGGCAGTAGGAGGACAGGATCAGCAATGGGAAGGACTGCTGCTACCCTGGAGAAGAAGCCTGAATGGATACTGGTTGGAGGAGAGTTAGCCACAGCCTCAAGACAGTGGTCAGAGCTTATTCCATGCTCTGTCTGTTCAGGGGGCTACCAGGAAGAAGTGGAAGAATTAGTTGTGGCTCAGATATGCCCCTGGGGCATCACAGGGAAGGAAGGAAACTGGATGACTGCTTCCAGGTTGTGTAACATTCTCACAAAGGGGAGGACCATTCACCTCTGGTGACCACCCACCAGGAGACTGATGGGATTAGAGTTCCCAAAAGAGCAAGATGGAATAGACCTTGAGTCAAATCTCTCTGACTAATTCAAGCTCTTGATTTCTTTTTTCCCTGTTGGCTGGTGAATTTTTCTTTTATTTTAATCAATTCTTTATTTTGCTAATATTCAAAAAAATTCCCAATACTTAAAGTTTCTTTGCACAGCATCATACCATTAGAAAAATACTTTAGCTAAAAAATAATAATTTTTATTGATAAAGCTGCCCTTAATTAGTATAACTAGAATAAGAGTTGATGCATTTTAGTCACACAAAGAACAAAAAGGAAAGATATGGCTCGAGAAACATGATAACCACATGGTGTATTTATTATTTCATTTATTCAAGTAGCCATCCAATATTTACTGAGTACCTACCCTGCATCAGACACAACAATGGTCACTGGGGAGTCAAAGAAGAAAGACAGGGTCCTGTCCTCAGGATGTTCACAGACCTAGTCTTGGAAACAAATATCAACTCCGGCCACCCTGAGGCCCCCTCCCCTTCCCATCTGGGCCTGCCTTCAGATGGAGGGTTCTCTGTTCTTGACCTGATTCCAGGGAAAGATGAAGAATGGCACAGGCCAGAAGCAATCCCTGGTCCCTTGGGAAGAAATTTTTAAGGATGAGTCTTAGAGTACCCAACTCATGTCCAGCCAAGGTCTGCCTGCCTTCAGCCAAGTGAGGTTTTTATTCTTAGAGCAGCAGATCCACTCAGGGGAGAGGCAGTCAGCAAAAATCTTCCTTGACATTATTTTTGCCCTCTTATTTCATAGGAAAAAGAGAAGAAAAAGAAAGGAGCTGGTGGGTAAAAACAACTCTGAACAACAAAAGAATCCAGGGACTGGAGTATCTCACACTGAATTTTAATGTGCAAAGGTTCTCATGGAGTCTGACGTTTCTGGGAGGATTTCTCTCTTTCTCTATACTTTGTTTTTTTTTTTTAAAGATTTATTTATTTATTTATTTATCCCCCCCTTGCTGCTTGTGCTTTCTGTGTCCATTCGCTGTGTGTCTTCTCCGTGTCTGCTTATCTCCCCCTTGCTGTGAGGTCCCGCTGCATCAGCCCACTGCGCTGCGCAGGCTGGCCTGCTCTCACAAGGAGGCCCTGGGAAGCGAACCCAGGGCCTCACACATGGTAAATGGGGGCTCTATCCATTGAGCCACACCCGCTTCCTGTTGTGAGGTCTTGCTGCATCAGCCCACCGGGCCGCGCGGGCCGGCCTGCCCTCACAAGGAGGCCCCGGAAAGCGAACCCGGGGCCTCCCATATGGTAAACGGGAGCTCTATCGATTGAGCCACACCCGCTTCCCTATACTTTGGAAAGAAGTTTTTTATTCAAAAAAAGTAAAGTGGCTTTTGCTCAACCTTTTTCAAGTATCATAAAGGAATGAAAAAAAATTTGTGATCAGCAGATTTTTCCAGTCAAAAGTAGTTTTATTTGATCACTATTTTATGTATATTTAACAGCAACTTTGACATTTATTTTATGTTAAAGAGCGTACTTTCTCAGTCTGGAGATACAAAAGGGAATTATAATAGACTCCATAGCCATTGTAAACGGATTATTTCTCCATTTCACACCATGCATATTAGAAACAGAAATGATAAAATATCTATACAGATAAAAATTTCCACATTTTTTATATTAGCCCATTAATTAGTATTATTTTTTGAATGGGTCCCAAGGGTGATAGCTAGGCCTAGTTCAGGATTTGTTCCCTCTGCTCTACCCTCTGTTAAGTAAATTGGAGATAGCCTCTGCACACTGCCCCTTGCTGTCATTGAGACAGTATAAGAGAGAAAAATTAAGCATGTTTACCTAGGGGCTAGGTAGACATACTGCAGAATCCATAGCCAAGATGTAGAACAAGTGGATGGAATCCAATGGCTCATTCCTGAAACACCCACCTGTGAGTGAGCCTAGAACAGAACAGGTTGGAGTTAACAAGGAAAGTAGCTGAAGGCAGAATATGCCTTGAGTAAGTTTCTCTTTACACATGGAATGTCTTTGTGTTATATTCTCTTTCCTCTCAACCACCTTAGTGATATTGCTTCATCTCTAAAACTCTTTCCCAAATCAAGCTTCTCTTTTGTGTCCTTTATTCTGACAAATGTTTAAATGGCTGTGACAGTATGGGATTATTTTTTAAATCCCAAAAAGAGAAAAATTATGTTTGTAAACTAATCTATTCCTCTGGGTATGATACCCTTTGATTGCATTAAATTCAGTTGAGGGGCATTTGATTAGATTACCTGTTAAGATTGCTGTAGGACTTTTTATTGGACTACATCAGTGAGGCGTGACTCAGGTTGAGTCTCTGCCCCCTTGCTGAGTCTGATATAAACAGAAGCATAGAGAAAGACTCTCTCAGACAGACACAAGAAGCGAGGGTCCTGCGATTTTTGATCCTGCCATGTGACAGAAAGGAGAGGCTCAAACAGCTGAGGCCCCAGGGAGAGATGAGCCATTTGCAAGGTAGCTTACAGCTGAACTTGGGAAGGGAATGGAATAGCCAAGACTAATACAGGAGACCCGGAAAACAACAAGCCCTATGCCAGGGCAGAGAGGACTACAGGATTGCTTAAGCACACAGCCCCAAGATGCTAGACTCACAGAGCAGCTCAAGAAGAACGGGTAAGCCTGGAGGGGAAGGCTAAAACCAGGGCAGAGATCGGTGGCCATCTTGCTTCATGACATGGCAACACACCAGGAACAACAGTAGCTGCTGACTTTGGTGAGAAAGCATCTCTGATGGTGCCTTGGTCTGGACCTTTCATGGCCTTGGTACTATAAGCTTTTACCCCAAATAAATCCCCTGTATAAAAGCCAACAGATTTCTGGTACTTTGCATTGACAGCCCTTCGGCAAACTAAAACAATGGCCCATATAAACTTTCAGGGCTCAAACAAGAAAAAATTTTAGGCAAAAGAAATGAAACTCTAACACATGGAATTTTAAGATGAGGTCTCTATCAGCCTTGCCTGGAAGGGAGTTTGTGACTCCACAGTGGCAATGGGAAGGCATTTTTCCTCCTAGGGGATAGCATATTTGAAGCATGGAGATAGGAACAACCAAAGTATAACAGTTTTTGTATCCTGGGATGGAGACTGCAGTTTGGGGGAAACAAAACACCAGGATGAGATTCCAAGATGCTGGGCGAGGACATTGACGCCTACACCGGAAAGCTTTGATGTGAGAAGGATGGGAACAGCTATAAGATGCTACAAGAGGTTAGCTGCTCTCCAGTGTGTTGGAGAAATGACCCAGCTCTGTAAAAAACATCATTCAAGAATTCTTTCATCCTTTTGTTTTGAGAGGAAAGAGCCTTATTCTAGGAAGGGGTGATCTGGATTCTACATCCCATTCCACCATCTATTGGTTGAGCAAGTCTTTAACCTTTGCTACACTGACAATAATAGTTACCTGACTGAAGGCAGAGACTGGGTGTGAGGCTCTTCTCCCTATAAGACAAATTATTCTGTGAGGAAATTGGAATGAAAGAGTGTTATACAGGCTGTTCATAAGAAAGGCTGGAACCCTGGAAAAATGGAGGAAGGGAATGAAGTAAAATAGGTATTTTTTTTAGCATCAACTATGTGCAAGATATTGTGCTAGGTACTGAAAATACACTAGTGAATAAAAAGGCATGCATCCTTGTGGTAGACGGAATTATGTGACCCTTCAAAAGACATGTTCTTAATCTTAGCCCTCATCCCTGTGGGTGTGAACCCACCGCAAATAGAACCTTTTGAAGATGTGATTGTTAGTTAGGGTGTGGCCCGACTGAATTAAGATGTACTTTAATCCACATCCCTGGAGGCCTTATAAAGAGACATCAGAGAAAGCCATGGAGAGGAGCCAGAAGCCGGAAGTCAGAGGAAACTGGAAGAGCAGACACAAGGAGAGAGATTGCCTTGCTGTATAGATGGGAGGCAGGGATGCAAGCCAAGGAACCCCAAACATGGAGGCAAGCCAGAACTAGAAAGCTGCAGGCTCCCATTGTAACCAGATTTTGTCTAGGTCCTTGGCTAAACTGCAGGAAATGAATTTCAAGAGCATGCCACATTGATTAGGTCAGTAATTTATTAAGGTAGGGAGGGAAGAGAAATGGGAGAAAATAATAGATCGTGGGTCCCAGAGAGAGGAAGGGGCTGAAGAATGGTAAAGAGGACCGATTTACAGACTACAATTTCCCATTATAGATTATAAGTGTCCAGCTTCACTTGCATATTGATCCATGCGGGGGGACACGGCAAGAGCAAGTCACAGAAGGCAAGAACAAGGATCCAAATGGGGGGGGGTTCTGCCTTTGTGCTTGCTTTTTAAACCATTAATTATTCTACCCCTTTGCTAATGGCATGGGAGGAGTTCCAGCTGTTTGCTGTTTTGATTGATTACCCCACTCATCAATCCCCCAGGAGGGCTCAATAATAAGGCCCCTGGAGAATATCTGAGGCTTCTCCTGGCTTCCTGGGGAAATCTCATTCCGAACGGCAGAATCTTGTGGGGTCTTCCAGCAGCCATCTTGAGGATATTGATATCCACGTGGACTTTTTGCCAGGTTCCAGATCCATCTATTGATTCCCTATTTTACTAGCCTGCTTCACCAGGAGAAAGCATAGCCTTGCCCATACCCTGACTTTAGACTTCTATCCTACAAAACAGTGAGATAATAAATGCTAGTTTTTAAGCCAATCCATTGTGTGGTATTTGTCATTGCAACCTGGCAAACAAAGATAGCCCTTCCCTCAAGGATTTCTGGAAGGATGAAATAATTCTTAAGAGTGTGAGTTCTGCCTTCTTTATCTCCCTACTTACTACTTGTGTGACTTTAAGCAAGTTACTTAGTCTCTCTAAGCTTCCATATCCTGGTCTGTAAAATGGGAAAGATCAGAGACTACTTCACAGGGTCAGTGTGAGGATTAGATAAGATAGTGCACATAAAGCAAATGCAGGATAGCTGAGTTCCTTATTCATAGCAAGTCCTCTGTAACCATTGACTGTTGATATTATTATGAGCCAAAAACTTCAGGAGGGAAGTCACCAGGAGCATTAATGAAGGGGTGGGGAGGCTGGAGCAGAACATAGCTAAAAGACAGGTTGGTCTAGAGCAGTGTTTTTCAAACTCTGGGCTGCAACCAATTAGTGGTCAGGGAATCAATTTGTTGTTTTTACCAGAGTGGAATAGAGTAGAATAAAAAATACCAGAGTGCTTTGCATAGTAAGGGTAATTTTTTCTTTAACTTTAGTTTCATTTGTAGCTATAAATTTAATTATATACAAAGGTACTCAGTCACATATAAAAGATATTTTTACTTGGGTTTTTACCAAAAAAAAGTTAGCCATACCTGGGCTAGAGGGATTGTGTAGTTCAGCAGGTGTGAGTTGAAGAGGGCAGAACCACCCCAGGTATACCCACCTGTAACAAAGGATTAAAGTAATTATTCTCACCTTTGGCTGAAAACTGTAATCACCTGGTGTAGCGGTTTGATATTATTGATGAATTACAAAAAATAATATTGGATTATGTTTTAAACTGGTCTGTTCTTCTGGACGTGATTAAATTATGATTAGGGCTTTGATTGGGCCATGTCAGTAAGGCGTTGAGTCCTGCCCCTTGGTGGGTGAGGACTCAAAGATAAAAGGCATGGCAAAGGACAGAGTTGGAGTTTTGATGTTGGAGTTTTAATGCTGGGGCCCAGGGAAGTAAGCATACAGAAGAGCTTGGTTGTGAGGTAGGAGAGAAGGCCCTGGGAAAAGAGATAAGCCATTCGCCTGATAGTCTACCGCTGGCCTTATGGAGAAAGAGCACAGCAGCTGAGCCCAGAGAGAAATGGAGTCCCGGGAAGAGAGAAACCAAAGAAGCTTGAACTCTTGGCAGACGTTGTCAGCCATCTTGCTCCAATACGTGGCAATAGACTTTGGTGAGGGAAGTAACTTATACTTTATGGCCTGGTAACTGAAAGCTCCTACCCCAAATAAATACCCTTTATAAAAGCCAACAGATTTCTGGTGTTTTACGTCAGCACCCCTTTGGCTGACTAATATACCTGGGAAGCTGGAAAGAAAGGAAGAAAGAAAGAAAGAAGCCACCTAGTGTCTTCCCTGCCCCCCACCCCCACCAAGATTCTGATTTAAGTGGACTGTGGTGTGGCCTAGGCATCAGGATATTTAAACTCCCCAGGTGATTTCAATGTGCAGCCATATTTGAAAAGCACTGGATTAAAGGAAGCAAGGCCCTGTGCTCTAAAATCTTATGTTAATGCTCTGAAGTCTTATCTAAATTTGCCTCTTGCCTTACTCAGTTGAGTAGTCTGGATATCAACATATATTTCTAGGTCTTACATTCTTCTTATAGGCAAATATTAGCACATCCATCACTTAGTCCGTTTAAAGGGATGACCTTAACCCACAAAGGTCTTCAGGAGGCACATTTTTGCTAAAATATTCTCTTTTCCTTAAGGTAAATTTCAGGCATTAGCTTGTAAATGGGGGTGGGGGTGGGGGGGAGAGGCTCTTTCTGGGTGGAATTCTAAAATTACTTTTTGCAGATGGTAGCTAATTCATAATAATGAGCTAAAGATCTGGACTGGACTGGACCATGGCAATAAAATAGAGTACAAAAATCACTGTAGAGCAGGGGTTCTTAACAAGGGGTCCATGAGCTTGAACTGAAATTCAAAAAAACATTATTCTTGTGGGGATGTGTTGGTGTGGGTGTGATATATTTACTAAATAATACACAGTATAGTGTGGGCTTAGTAAGGGGTCCGTGGTTTTCACCTGACTGGCAAAGGGGTCCATGGAACAAAAAAGGTTAAGAACCCTGGCTGTAGAGAAAGAATTGGAAAATTTGGTAGAGGTCTGCTTCTGTCATTCCCAATGAGAAAAATTTACTTTAAAAATAGAGGAGCACTGAAGTGAATACTTTAGAAAATACAAGAGCTGTACAAGCTATACAAGTGAGATCTGATTCTCAGGTGTTTTTTTTTTGTTTTTTTTTTAAAGATAAATTACTAGCTATTCAAGTCACTATAAAGGGGAAAAACACAAATACACAAAATCAGAAACAGGGTGAGGAAATAACCAAAGACCCACAGGAAATTAAAATAAATCTCTAATTTTGAGGAAATTTTTTAAAATTTGTATGAAAGGGACATCTAGGCAAATATGAAAGACCCAAAATGATCTCAGAAGAGATAGAAAACTTTCAACAGATCAATTATTATAGAATAAATTAGTAAAATTTTTAGCTACTGCTCAAAAAACCAACAGGCACAGAAATTTTTATAGTTTAAGTCAATTAAATCTTCAAAGACCAGATAACATTCATGCTTTTCAAACCATTCAAGAGTATAGAGAAGTAAAACCTCCAAATCATTTTACAAATATAAAATGACATTGATGACAAAACCTGTCAAAAAAATTACAACAAAAGAGAACTACAGATCATATATCAACTTAAAAATCCCATATGAAATGTTTGTAAACAGAAGCCAGCAGAACTTTGAAAGAGTAGGTTTCAGTCCCAGAGGGTAAATGTAGTTAAATGTTAGGAAATCTAGTAATATAATTCCCTACATTCCTCAAAGGAGTAAAACCATTTGGTCATCTCTATTGGTGCTGAAAAAGAATTTGATAAAATGTTACAGATATTCATGGTTTTAAAAACTGTTCTTAATAAAATAGCAATAACTAATTTCTTTTTGTCATTGCTGTATATGTATAAGGAGGTACCAGGGATTGAACCCAGGACCTAGTACATGGGAAGCAGGTGCTCAACCACGGATCTACATCCGCTCCCCTATTGCTGTATTTTTAATTGCATTTTTAAATTGGAGAAGTTGTGGGTTTATCTGTCTTTCTCTGGCTCTAGCCGAGTCTGGAGTCCTCTCTCACATGGCAGGGTAAAATGACAGCTCTCTTTTTCTATGTTCTGTTTATATAAGACTCCAGTAAAAGGATAAGGACCCACCCTGAGTCCTGCAATCTAATTAAGGGCCATAACTGAAGTGATCTAATCCAAATGATCTAACCAAGAAGTCCAACATACAATAGGTTCACACACACAGGAATGGGTTAGTGTAAGAACATAATTTTCTGGGGTCCACGAAAGACTCAAACCAGGACATGTACAGTCCAATGATTTTAAATTTTTTATTCTAGTAACATACAGACAACCTAAAATTTCCCCTTTTAACCACATGCAAATATATAATTCAGTGCTGTAAATTACCTTCACAAGGTTGTGCTACCATCACCACCATCCATTACCAAAATTTTCTTACTATGTTTAAGATATGTCTAAAAATCCAATGTCATGCAAAATGGTGTGAGACACAGAAATTCCTGTTAAATCCAGGAATGACATAGGATGCCCACTAACTACTCTTAGTTAATACTGTTCTAAATATAAGTATTAATTAATGTAAAGACAAGAAAAAAAATTAAAGGAGTAAAATAACATTTAGTGGCCAAAGAACTGATTTTATATTTAGAAATTCCATGACAATGAATTGCTGTGCCGTTAAGAGAAAAATAAGAAAATTTATGCAAGTGTATTATAAATGTAATGAGAAAATTAATTTGCTTTCTACATACAAACAGCTATCAGTTCAACATTCAAGAATGGCCAGGAATATGGTATGCATGATTGTTTTGTTAACTCACAACTTCTCAAGTAAAAACAATAAAAATAAGAAAAAATATAAAAGATAAAAGTAATTATTTACAGTATAGTATATAAAAAAAGAAAGGCCAGAAAAATTCTGAAAACAAAAAAGGGAACAAGCCTACCATTTATTATAGATAATATGTAATTTTAAAATTAAAACACTTTGTTATTGACATGTAGCTTAACAGAGAAGAGTAAAGAATTTAGAAATAGATCTAGAAACAGTTCAGGTGAATATGAAAATTTAGCATATGATAAAGGAGATAATTCAAAGTGTGGGGGGAAAGTTGGGATAACTGGGAAACAATAAATAAGGATTCCTACCTCTCTCCTTACACATGAATAAATTCCAGAATTTGAATATAAAAATAAAACTATTAGAGAAATACCTTCATAATTTTATTATAGAGAAAAGGATTCTAAGCTTGATTGTGAAACCCCAAAACCCAGAAGCCCAAAACATTACCATGTTATATAAAACAATTTTTTTTCTGTATGGCAAAAATATCATATACAAAAACATAAACAGTTAGTTGGCTTCTCCAAAGCATTTGCTACTATAGCTGCCCCCATTGTGTCAGACTCTGCCCAGTTCCTTAGAGAGGGCTGCTGAGTCCCTGAGAAATCACTCTCAAGAGTCTTCTAATTGTCTTTTTTTCCCCTTCTATCTGGTTGCATCATTGTCTTTTTGGTGCGCTGCTTCGCTGTGCTCTGCCCTGCGCGGGGGCCTGGGCCTCTCTGCTCCGTGCAGCTCTGGGGCGCCTTTTTTTCTTTTTTTACCAGGAGGTCCCTGAACCGGGTCCTCCACAGGGTAAATGGGAGCTCAATTGCTTGAGCCACAGCCGCTTCCCTTCTAATTGTCTTAAAGCCTTAGTTGCTTGTTTCCTTCATATAAAAAGGTAGCCAGCTGTGGCCTGAGGCTAAGGCCTTCAACTCAGAAAGCTGCTTCTGTACCTTGAGTTACATTAAAATCACCACCCATTGCTTCCTCTTCCTGTATCTAGGAATCCCAAATGGCTAGCATGAAGTTAATTTTTCACCCATCCCTTTTATCTTCTCACTGGGAACTGGTGGAAATTGTAGAGACACAGAGACCACTGTAGACCTTTGCATCTGAAGGCAAACCTGGCCATCATGTTAGTCCTTTCCAGCCCAATCAAATGTAAAAAACAATAAAAATTGCCACATATTTGAAAAAGAATATCTAAAGAATTTCTACAAACCTTGACAGAAAACATGGTTAAGAAATACAACCAGACTAGTCACATAAAAGGAAATATAAATGACTTTTAAACATATGTGATATGCAAATCAAACCTACCATAAGTATTTGTTTTCACCCATCAGATTAGTAAAGATCAAAATTTTTGAAAATATTTGGTGTTGGCAAGGATGGAGAGAAGTGAGCACTTGTACAGAGTTGATGGGAGTATAAACTGATATTATCTATTGGAATTTGATAATATTTTTCAAATTTAAAAATGCCAACCCTTTGATCCAGCAATTCTACATTTAGAAATCAATCAATAGGCATATTTTACTTGGACATATGAGTGTGTGTGTATCTATATACATATATGAATATGTATAATTCATTGTATCATCAAAATTACAAGATTAGAAAAAATTTAATTTTTTATACATAGGGGACTATTCCTATACACTATTGTATATCCATACAATGGAATTGCAACATGTTTTATGTAAAAAAAAAAAAAAAGGAAACAGCTGCATATAACATGGCCCTATCCTCAAGGTACATTGTAAAGTGAATAGCATAGAGCATGTTGTGATTTGTGATGAAAACAACAATGAAAGCAATGATATGAATATACATGCATGGAACATCTCTGGAAGGGAGCACAAGAAACTGATTGCTATGTTTAACTACGAAAGGTCAGGAGGGGAAGGGAGATTTACCCTTCTCTACATGCCGTTATAGATTGTGTGGATTTTCTAATGTGTATATTCCCTATTTAAAAAATAAAAGATTTTAAATTAATGTATTAAAAAAATAATAAATTTAAAAAATGAACAAGGTAGCATAGCGCACTCCTGCTTACCTCGTGGTTCCTGTGAACTTGGAAGCACCCATTAGGACTGCAGGAAAGAACGTGTCCATTTCAGCAGTGGAGCTTGTGGGATCCAGAAATAGCTTCAGGAAAGAAATGAAAGCTGAAATGCAGAATCTCCCAAGCACTTTATAAAGGTGCTAATGCATCTGTATGCAAAGTCTGGCCCTTTGGTCACCTAATAGATAAACGAGGCCTTAGTGGTCAGTAGATGACTCACAGGTTCAGGATCCTCTGGTCTGGTGGGGCTATTGTGGTGGAAGGGCAGGGGCCTTGGAGGGAGCACTGGCAGCTGCCCATGGCATTACGATCCACACCAACCCTCCTGAGCGGTGTTTTTTCCCCTCTTGAACGTTTAGTTCTGTCCAGTGGTTCAGATCTCCGTCCTCTGGCCCTTAGCGGGCTGTGATGCCAGCCCACCACCCTAGCCTGCAAATCAGCACCACTGTGCTGGGCTGGGCAAAGGAAGCAGGCAGATCGCCACCAGCCTCCTGCCATACGGGTCAAAAGGCACAAAGTGTGTCCCCGGGCAGGCCGATTCCCCGTCTCTACAGAAGACAGCACGGCGCACTGGGCAGGTCTCCCTGGGAGCCAGCAGCGCACTTTACAGATGAGGACAATGAGGTGTGAGTCAGGCTGAGTTTCAGATAAAATTCGAGTCACTTGAACTTGCTGTTCAATGCCTTCCACTCATCTCTTCATCTAATCTCCAATGAAATAAACAAGGCCCGACTGCCAGCAGAATTTGTGTACAAATTAATGTGGAAATAATACCCTTGGGGCTATTAGGAGAAGGAATTCGTACTCCCTGGGCCTGACTTGCTCACTTACTATGTGATCTGAACAAAATATTGAATTTTCTGGGCCTCAGTACCCTCAGGGTTTAAGAAAAAGAGTTGGTGCATGCATTGAATCAAACGTTGTAAAGGGGAGCCCACAGATGTGTTTTGTCCCATCTGCTTTAAAACAGTTTTGATTAGGTGTGAAAACTAGGATATTTCACAAAAATCTGCATCCTCTGCTTCCTTTGAAAACCACACGGCCCGCCATATCGGGGCCAGCCTTCCCCACTGCTGTAGCCACCAGGCTGCTGGTCCTTCTCTCCCAGCCTGGACCTGGCTCCGCATGATTGTCCCCTCAACCTCCCCGCAGAGCCACCGGCCTGATTGTTTATGTGACCTGCTGACCCTGCGGGCATTTAGCTTGCAGCCCTTGGTCATTCTGTGAGGTTTCTTGCACTTTTAGAATTTAATGATTCTAAGAATTCAGTCTAGCTGTCAGCCTAGAAAATACAGTCCTTTTCCATATTGCTTAAAAGTCTGGGCATTTTGAGCTAAACGTGGGTGTAGCGAGCTCTAGGCCGACGCTTTTCTTTCTTTTACCATTCACTTGTAGCAGACGATCCTTCGTTACCATGGTGATTACCATCCCTTAATGATATCCTGCTACCACACGGGGAATGTAATTTTCTTTAAGCTCTGTGGAAGGCAGTGGGGGAACTAGTAGTAGGTATAAAAGCTTTCTCTCCCCCTCTGTCCCTCAGGTGCTCCTGGGTCATCACAAAGGGAGAAAAAAAAAAAAACAAAAACTCGGGCTGCCGATCCAATCTCTCCCCACAAGCCAACATGAAAGCTGCTGTCAAGATTTAAATACCTTCCCTTCCCAGTGTGCATGTGGGGACCCTGAGAAAGGCTATTTTAGATCTCAGAAAAGTGTTCTGCATCAAGTCTCAAGGGACTTAATTAAAGTAATCAGTTGTCACAGCAAAGGCTTTCGACTCTAACATCGCACACAAAATGAGCATCCCATGTGCAAAGGGCTCCATTCACACTTAGAGCCAGTGACACCTCGAACTGCATGGTTTTCCCTTTGTCAGGGATGTGACAGGCTGTACCAGGCCCTTTCTGGCCCAACCGAGGCAGTGGAAGGCCATCCGCGGCCCATGGTGCTGTCCACACTCCCAGGCCTCGCTTTGACTGCATCCAGGGAGTGGGAGGAGAATGCGTGGCCCCCTCGCCCACAAAATTGACCAGCACTAAGGGGCTCACTTCTGGAAATCTCAATTTGAAAGACAGGCTGGATCTGCTCACTGCTGGCACAGTTCACCAGGCTTTGAGGTCTCTGGGGCCCAGGTTCCAGTTTTAAATCATGGCTGAACAGAAAACTGGGACTTATGGAAGAGGTTGAATTTGAAGAAATGGACTAATATATAATAGAGTCACTTCCACAGGACTTCCCCTTTCCTCCCCTTTTTCCTGCCTCTTCAAATTACTATACAGGTAAAATTAGATTAAAATAAGTAACTGAATAGGTATGTGATAAAGCAAGAAAAATCTAAGTGATAGGTTTAGAGAGGTGTTCACTGTAAAATTATTTCAACTTTTCTATACATTTAAAATTTTCATAAAAATGTTTGAAAATAAATAATTGACTGAAGCAGAGTTCACAAATGGTGGCTTATAGGCCACGTAAAGCCCACAGAAGTGATTTGTTGAGCCACTCAGAGATATTTTTTATTAAATCAGCTGCAAACATTTAAAAATCACATTTCACATAAAAATCCGGACTTCCAGTTTCTCTAGAAAAATCAGGAGATGTGAATACATTGGGCCCACATTCTTGCATGGAAACAGTTGGCTGAAGCTGTCCCCTGCAGGTGGGGCAGGTCCTCCCTGCTAGGACACAGACCCTGCTAGGTATGCATTCCTTCTTTACATCACTTGAACAGCTCTTGCCAGCTTCAGCTGATGGCACTGATCCAGAGCAACCTTGAGAGGGCAAAAACATCATAAAAGGTGGCTTAACCCTACGAGCATGTGTGCATTCAAACATGCTGTTGTGCAGGAAAATGCAGTCCTGTACTTTTGTCTTTGTTTTGTGTGGTCCAGGTACAAAGCCGCCTCCTCCTCTCTTTTGCCCACTGTCCCCCAGACACTGCTCAGAGCCACATCATGGGGCTGAGCGAGCAGAGTAGCCTACAGATGATTCTAGGTGTGGCTATATGGAAAGGAAAGTATTGAGAACAGCTGAGCAATGCAGCATTATGTTAGAATGTTTGCCTTCTTACTAAAATGTCTCAGTCCACCAGACAGACATAGTCTCCTATCAAATTGTCACCATCATCATTTATCATAAAGCTTTTTGTTAGGTGCCAGGCAAAGAGAGTAATGCAGAACTTAGGTGTCCTAGAGCCTAAATGTGATCTGGGCATATCACAATGGGAAAGTTCTACCTCTTTTGTTTTTGTTTCTGTTTCTGGCACAAAGGATGTTTGTGTGTTAAAATACTTTCTCAGAGGAAAATGGATGCTTGTCGCAGAGTTTAGTGCTTCCAAATATTGATCTTCCCCCTGCTTATGCCTCTTCCTTGCAAGGACCCACAGTCAGAGGATGCTTTCGTGGCTCTGAGATCCATTCTGGGCTGGCAGGTCCTAGAGTAGGGGACACATCTATCAAATCTGCTTTCGGAGTAGTCATTGAGGGCAAGTAAGGAGCTTAAAACATCCTTGCTGGAGAAAATGGTGATAGTGAACATGGGTCCCTTCCCCCTTCTGACTCTTTCTCCCGTGCTTCCATCAAGCTTGGAATAAAACTCCGTCTCCTAGGCCAGCTGGTCTGTATGTGACCTGACCCTGCTTATCGTCCAACCTCATTTTGTCCCACTCTTCCCTTCCCACACTGTGCTCCAGCTCACTGGCTTTTTTCAATTCCTTATAGACACAAAGCTTGCTCCCCTCAGGGGCTGCAGCACTTGCTGTTCTCTGCCTGGAGCACTCTTCCCAGCTTGTGGCCTGCTGGCTCCTCTCCTCATTCTGGCTTTGGGTCACATACCAGCTCCTCATAGAGGCCTTTCCTGACCATGTCCCAGGTGCTTCAGGCCCAATTTCCTTTCCATTATGTCGTTATTGTTTTTCACTGCACTTATTATCTAAAATTAATTTTATTTACTGATTTATTGTCACCTCTCACTTGAACGCAAGCTCCACAAATGCAAGGACCTTGTCTTTTGATCATTATAGAATCCTCTATATCTAGGACAAGCGTTTAAGAAATGAAGTGTCCACACCCAGGAAGGTGAGAGGATTCTAACAAGGCTGCTGGCTTACAAGGGAATGCTGTGAAAAATCAAGTCTATACAGTCTAATTTATATCTACCTTTAAGAAAGACCTTTGGTGGTTTGTTATATCTGGAAACACTGTAAGATTGAGGGAGTAGAAGGTTAAGATTTGATGCTTCAGTTTATTTTTTAAATATTATGTTTTTATAAAATGGCTTTGACGGGCTACACAAAAGGCAAGACCGCCACCTAGTGTTTAGATGTGATATGTGACACCACAATACTTTTTTTTTTTTCCCCTTTTTTTAAATTGTGTTGAGTCCATAGAAAACCAGACTTCCACAACCAGCTATATAACAGACCAGAATTTACTAAGGGAGCATAATTCCTGATAGAGTATCTCTGAAAAGCACCCTAACAGAGCCTTTCCATTCTCATGAGCTTCTGCCAAAAGTTGAGATACTGCCTTTGTTTTAGCTACTAAAGAAATCCAAAGCAACCGATAGAGCTGTCTAGCTGTTTCACAAGGGAGCACATTTTCCAGTCTGCATTTTCTTAAATTCCACCGACCCTCCCCTGTCAAGGTGCACTGTTTAAAGAAAACAGTAAAGAAAACAAGAAACCAACATCTCAAATTCTTTTCACCCCGGCTAGATAAGGAAGGATATCAAACCATTCTGACTCCTAAGGTTGTGGGTACAACCAAGCACAAGAATTACCCATACTGAAAAGTCTCGGTAGCCTTAGGATCGGGATTTTCTTGCTGAGCCATGCTGAAGACTGGCAAGGCAAAGGGAAGCTGTGAAAAGTGGCAAGGATGAGGGTGGCGCCAGGGGAAACCTGGATTACAGGGCTCCTGAGATAACGCTCCAGGAAATGAGGTCACTAGAAATGATGGAAAATAGGCGGTGAGGTGAGCCAGTGGATGGGAATAACCATGGCAACCAAACCACTCATTTTCTTATTATTTCCCTTTTTTTGAGACGAAAAATAGATAAAGTGTAGGTCATTCCAATCAACCCAGCAATGGTTTACATCTCCTGCTATAGCTTTTGCTGACTTTATGGGGGGGGGGGGTGGGGGGGATATGTGAATAAATGCTCTCCTAGTATTTAAAAAAGTGTCATATACTTTTTGTTCTGATCACCTAGTCTGTGCTCTATCTTAATTCATACAGTATTATATTTTTACTTTAAAATACATTTTCCAAGAATAAATAAGAAGTAGTTGTCAAATTACAAAGCTAGAATTAGAATGCTCTTTGGAACTCCCCACCTACTCAAAGTAGAAATCTTTTTCTTTCTTTCTTTCTTTTTTTGTCATCCTGAGAGGTCTAGGTTCTATTTAAATCTCTTCAGTGACAAGGAGCTCACTACTTCATGATGTAGCAATCCTGTAAACTAATTGTTGGGATGTTCTTTCTCTAGTTTCCCTTATTCACCCGGCTGATATTTATTTTTTATGTACCTGGTACCAGCACGGTCCTGGCACTAAGAACCCAGTCCCTGAACATACAGAACTTACCATAGGCTTCCCTGTTACTTTCCCGTGAATATGTACAAATGGAAACAATATAGAAGTTTGTTGTCTTTTGTGTTTGTGTGTGTGTGTGTGTGAGTCTTAAAAAATTTATAGAAAATCTTTAGATTTTTCCCTTACCAACACAGCTTGTGGGGTCAGTGAGGAATTTTTGGCAGCATGCAAGCACACTTACGCACAAAAGCCTTGACTAACTTAAGCAAGAACGAATCTATTTGAGGGAAAGGGAGCAACTTAGAAATTGAAGGGAGAGAAAGAATCAGGTCTGGAGAACCCAACAGAGGCAGCTTTGGGGACACATAATAGGACTATGAACAGTCTTTTCAATGTGCTGCTTTTGTTTCAATGCCAATTGTTTTCAGGTTTTGTCCCTCTGATCAAGATTCAAATTTTAGGGAGAGAGTATCTGATTGGCCCAGCTTGGGTTTCATGGTTATCCCTTGGCTGGGGGTGGCAGCAGAACTTCTTGTCCCCACAGAATGTAATCAACTAAGCAAAGGGAGTTACTCCAAAGAAAGATTAAGGCAGTGCTGCCAGAAAGAGGAGTGGATGCTGATGGCAAAACCAACAAATGCCACAACAGTTGCCATTTTAATCACGACCCTTTTGGCAGACAGATCACTTTGAGATGGGGTTGGCAAGGAAAACCTGGAGCTCCTTCCTTAGAAATCAGCACTTAGCTGCAAGGCCTGATCAATTTATCTTACCTTTCCGGTAATAATGTCCAAGGCTGCCTTACCTTCTTCCACAGATCCTCAGGTTGACCTGAATGACCTCATCCTTCTTGCTCTTGCTAAAACCGAATTCCTTTTCCCCGGGAGGCACAGGACGGGCACTGCCTGACTTCCTGTACCCACTGGAGGGTGACGATGAGGACGCAGCCTTGCTCTCTGCTCTTACTTTGGAAACCTGCCCACTGGGTCCATCCCAGGCACCAACACTACCTCAAGCCTTTGTTCCCCCTTCGAAACAAGCATATGTGCACACCATTCCTCATGTCTCCAATTTATCCACAGCCAGAGCACAGAGAACATGGTGAGTGAGCTTCGTTGGTTTCACAGGCTTGCTCTTGGAAATCAGGCAATTCTTGCTAAAAATACACACAAGAATGTCCTAGGTTTTGCTGGGAATTAATGTCAAAACTAAATATCTGTAAATTTAGGTTAGTAAGGGGGGGAAATCTCTCTCCAGCATTCCTGCAGATATTTTCTAGATTAGTGCAGTAACTTAGATCATGTCCACAGGTTCCTGGTGTGCTTTGGAGTAGAATTCACTTGGGCCCAGAGTCATAAATTCTCTTAAAGCTGCCAGGTGTGCGCTTGCATTTACATGGCCCGTGTTTCTTCTATCCAGTCTAACTGGAATGCCAGTCTCCTTGCTAGTCAGAAAGCCATTGAGTAGCTCTAGCTTGCAGAACTGTGTGGTATTTAAAAGAGCAAGGACTTTGCAACCAGAAAGACCCAGATTTAAGCCCTATTCCTGCTTTGACTAGTTGAGTGGACTCGGTCCTGTAACTTACCTATTCTATGTCTCAGTTTTCTCATCTGAAAAATGGTAATAATTTCATAGGGTTGCTGGAGTGTTATATCATTTAAGAGGCTGAAATCACACTGCTCATTTTAACAGAATTTCCTATAAAGAATTATTAACCAGGTGCTGAAGAACTAAAAGAGTAGAAAGGAAACACTAATGAAGTAGCAACTGCAGGACACACCTACCATCCTAGGACTGGCGGATTAAATGGAAGAGTTTGGAATTCTTGAAGTTTAGAAGCTGGGAGTCGGGGCCCTGCAGAGCTGAAACCCAGACCTTGGAGAAGGGGTCACCCTGCTCAGTGTTCTGCTGCCTCAGCAGCTTGAAGGCTGGACCCCAGGGCATGGGACCCAGACCTCCAAGGAGGGGCAACCAGCTGATGCTGGGGTCTCTGAGAGGGTGCAGTGAGGCTGATTCTGTGAGAATTGCGGGGGGGGGGG
>JAQZBX010044900.1:0-21221 GCA_029593785.1 Cabassous unicinctus
CTGCGTTTTTGTCATGCCCCTGGGAGTCCCCCTCCATGGGGACCCCAGGGTGCTGGCAGCAGGCAAGCTCCCTCCCTCTCTCTGTAGCCCATATAACTCTAACTCCAGGCTCCCATGCCCAGCAAGAGGTGGGGGCCTGCAGCATGGGGGGAATTCTGCAGCTGCTCTCCTACAGGTCATCCTTGCCTGGGGGAGAATGCACAGGGTATGTGAGGAGAAAACCTTCCTACCTCCTGGAACTTCTGACTTGGCCCACAGGGCACAGGAGTTAATGACGGGAGAATGACCTCTTCCTAATATGCCTTTCATGGCTTGCAGCTTCCCAGCTGCCAGGGACCTGCTGGATGCTCCAGCTTTGACCTTGGCTCATTGTAAACATGCTCTAATGTGGGGATGTGAAAGCTGAGAGAAACAACAATATCCCTGGATGGGAAGTTGTCTTCCAATTAATATATAAACTCCAATCAATATCTTAAAGGAACTGTTGGAGGAGAAAGTGATAGTGAACTTGATAAATTCATTATAAATGGGAGAGAATAGTCAAGCAAGTGCTGGAAAAAAAAATACTGTAAGGTGCTATGTATTTATAACAGATATATCAATATTACGTAGTAAGAAGCCCAGAAGTCCCAGGTATACTCTAAATATTTAGAATATGGCAAATGTGACATTTCAAATGGTAGGAATAAATGGGGCTGAGAAAACTGGCTAAAGTTTGATCTTTCCCCAAACCACATACTAACATAAATTCCAGATAGAAAGAAAGAGTTAAATGTAAAAAAAAATGTAAAGTAGAAGAAAATAATTATGCAATGTTGGTGTGGGGGAGGCCATTTAAAATATGACGTCCAAAGCAGAAACCATAAAGGAAAGATTGAAAAATGTGATTGCAAAAAGTTTTTGTGTATCAAAACATATCGTAAAACTAAAAAGCAAATGATAAATCGAGAGAATTCAACATGTATCTGACAGACTTAATATCACAAATCAATAGGAAAAAGACATCATCTGAATGTAAAAGGCACGAACATAATTTAAAAATATGTAAAAATGAACAATAAATATATGAAACAATGTGTAACGGTAATAATAATGAAAGAAATGCAGGTAAGACCACAAGATACCTTTTTTGCCTGCTGAACTGGCAGAGATCAGAAAGATGTAGAATGACAGTCAGACTGGGGAGAATTTGAGTGCACAGACACTCACATACTACTGGAACTGTAAATTAGCACAACGTTTTGTAGGGCAAAAGCCCTGAAAACTTTCAATCTGTTTGCATCAGAAATGCCATTTATAGATATTTATCTTAAAGAAATAATCAGATGTGCGAAGATGAGTGCATTAATATTTATGCATCGCAGTGGCATTTATACACGGAAAATGGACATTTCCTAAATGTGCATTCATGACTTCAAACACCTCTCCTCCAGCTCACCATCCAAGCTTTGACGATAGGAGCACCTGTGATTTGCAGCCTTTGGTGTGCAGTCCTTGCCTTTCTCTAGTCTGAGCCTCGCAGCGCCCCCTTGTGGTAAGTAGGGCAGGGCAGGATTTATCTGTTCCGGGTGGAGCAGGCTGTCCCACCAAGAAGCAGTGCAGGGGCCTAACTGCTGAGGACTTAACTTGTGCTCTGTTAGTTCTGGTGACTGGAAGATTGGAAAGCATTTCCTGCCTCCTTGGGGACCTGTTTGTTTGTTTTTTTCCTAACGCCTGGCTTCTCACTGCCCTTGGACCCTCAAGGCCCCACTGGTCTTCCCACTCCTTACTCCCCAACCCCACCTAGGAAGCTCCTGCTACGTGGGCCTTCTTTCAGCTCCTCAAACTCATCGTGCGCCCTCTGGCTACATCATCCCTTTGCCCAAAATGCCCCTCCCTCCCTCTTCTGCCTGATTATTTCTGAGCTTTTGTCTCAGGAAGCCCTTCCCTGGACTGTTTCCAGAGCCCCCTTTTTGACATGTATTCTGTTTTCAATTTTACATTAATTTATGCAACTGCTTGCTTTCTGTCGTTGGCTCACAAGACCCTCTGCACCGGGTAGCAGGACCATGTCAGATGTAGCCCCTTATCGATAGGACACATAGTAGGGCCTCAATGCGGCCAAGCCATGGCTCTGGAAAATTTCTCTTTCATTATTTCTTTGATAACCCCTGCCCCTTCGTTTTCCCTGGCCTTTTCCCAGAATGTCAAAGGGTGGATACTGAGCCTCTTTAATCAGCCAACTATTTTAGCTCCCCTCCCCCATGTTTTCTGTCTTTAATTTTTTTCTTTTTGACATTTTGTTCTACATTCTGGAGATCTTGCCGACTTTATTTTCCAAGCTATCTATTAAAAGTTTTGTTTTGGCAATCATATATGTTTTTTTTTTTTAATTTCCAAAAGTTATTTCTTTTACTCTAATGGTTCCTTTTTCTTTTTTCATAATATCCTAATTGCTTTTTTTAAATCATTGGTATTTTCTTGAACTTTCCTGAGGACACAGATTAGTTTTCTTTCTTTCTTTTTAAAAAAATTTATTCTCTGAATTTTCTCTGTGGACTTCTTTTGCTTTAGTAACAGCAGCACAACAGCCCCCATGCTCACCAGGCAGTTTATTCAATTTGCTTTAGAGCAGAACCTCTGATTTTCCCCTTAGGATAAGTGCCTGGCTGCATTCATTACTTGGGGGGAGGGAACATTCATTGTCCCACTCTTGGGTCTTCTCAGCCTCACTCCTCACTTTGCCCTCTGTGATACCTGCCTTCAAGCCTGGAGGCTCTTTGAGGTTCCACAGACAGATGGATCAGACCTGACTTGGCTCCAACCCCTCTGCGTATTTTATAGGCTTCTGCTCCTTCTAATCCAGGGGTTCTTAACCTTTTTTGTTCCACGGATCCCTTTGCCTGTCAGGAAAATCACGGAATCCCTTACTAAATCCATACTATACTGTGTATTATTTAATAAATATATCACACCCACACCAACACGTCCCCACAAAAATAATGTTTTTTTAAAAGTTAAGTTCAAGCTCACGGACCCTTTGTTAAGAACCTCTGCATCTGTTCCAAAGATCTCCACTTCCTTTCTGTCTCCCAGAATTGCACTGAAATCACTAATACCCCCCCTTCTATCCTCTTTGTTCTTGTGGGCTTATATCTTTTTATCACTGATCCATCACTTGAATAGAGGGAGAGAATCTGCATGTGCCTTCTCAGTCCCCATCTTGAACTGGATGCTGCTTGTCTCGAGACCTTGTCCACTAGTCCCCCAGCTGCCACAGGAGTGGGGTCGATGCCAGTCTCAGTTGGGAACCCTTGCGTACCCAATTGCTGGGCCATGCTGTGAGGACACTGTGCAGACCCTGTGTGGTTGGCAGCTTCTCTGGGGTCCTTTATACCGGGACGAGGTCCCTGCCCCTTGCTTTCCTGCTTCTCACCTGGGACTCCACCCAGTGTCCCTTGCCTCCTCCCCCTCCATGCCTCAGCCACTGGCCTAACAGCCTCACACTCCTGCTGTCAGGATCATCCTGACTCTTTTGCCTCTAGCCCCTCGTCCTGCAGCACACCCTGTCACAGCCAGAGTGACATTCCAAAAGCATAGACCTGACCATGGAGCTTCCTTGCTTGAACTCTTCAATTGACCTTTAGAGCCAGCAGGACCAAGTCCATGATCCTTAGCTTGACATTCACAGCCCTTGGTGAGCTGGACTCTGCCAAGTCTCCAGCCTCATTTCATTGCAGTTTTTCAGTGAGCCATGCTCCCTTAGATGCCTCTCAGCCTTTGTTCTGCCTGGTACACCCTTCTACCCCTTCTATGCCTAGATGGTTCCAATCTGTCTGCTGGAGAGGGAACACTTACATCTTGCTCTTGATATTTCTTTCCATGTAGAGGGACATCCATTAATGTAACACTCTTGGATGTTTGGGCTCCTGACTACCCACCCCCCTTTCTAGGAGCTCCAGTGTCACTTTCTCGAGGAAGCCTTTTGTCACTCCCCTGGCTGGGTTAGGTCCCCTCCTCTGACCTCCACAATCTTTTATACACTCATCACACTGTATGCCATCATCATACACACACACACACACACACACACACACACACACACACACATAATAGCTACATGAACGCCTCCTGAAGGGAGGTCCCTAGCTGAAATTCAGGAGATCCCCCAATATTCTGCCAGAGAATATCTCTGGATGGTTGTAAAGTTTCCTAGGAGGCCTAAGTAAGTTTCCCCACTCCAATATTGAACAGGGTCTGAAGAGAGACAGACCAGAACAAGCTCAGGCTGTGTGGGTTCTTTTCAGTACAGCCTATATTCACACCCTCTGGGCAGGCCAACAATCTGGGGTCCCTCCCTTCTGGGCAGCTGGCACATACAACCTCTTGGCTTGGGCCAAAGAAGGCCCAAAGAACCAAAGAAGGCTGGTTAGCAGGGTTCCCTTATGCCAGCTTCCCTTCTCAGGCTTGTCCCCAAATTCCAGATGCCCACAATCTCCCCTGATCCTTATCACCGATTCTGCCCTGAAAGCCTAGTGAATTGTCCCACACGAATATATGGGTTCCTTCTCCAGGTCCATGTCTTTTTCAGAGACTGGCCTTTGTGACCTCATCTGTAAACTCTGGAAGTACACACATTACACAAACACCTCATGAAAAGGTGAAGAGACCTTATTTGTGTGGAAGCTTAAAAATAAAAAGCAACCTGAAAAACACATCAAAGTGTATATTGAACAGCATCTCCCTGTGTTTTGGTGAGCCATGACTGAAATAAATCTACTACAGGGTGGGCAAGGAACCTGTTGAGAAATTAAAAGCAAGACAGTGCTCACTGTGGTGAAATGTCACCCTTCAGTTAAATTGGGAGGCCCCCACTGCCCCTCCCAGGAGAAACAGACGAGGTGTGAGGCCTGAGCAGAGCTGGCCCAGAAGGGACAAAGAGGAGGACATGGAACCTGGCTGGCATGTCACCCAGGAGCTGAGGCAACAGCCTCCTGGGAAGCTTTTTGGAAAGTGTACTCTGAGGAACGCTCTTCTGCCAGGCCCCCCTTCTTGGAGATTTCCAATGTATATTGACATATTAAAAGTTCTGAGGAGTCCTGCAGAAACTTGTTTAATTTCCATTAATCCAGTGTTTCCCAAAATGTTTGACCACAAAATGCTTTATTCTCCTTTCCTTTCCTTTTTCTTTCTTTCTTTCTTTTTTTTTTTTAATGAACACTTGCTAACATCTTATGAAAATACTTTGAGAAATGCTATTAGGTCCACTAGGACCTTTATACTCAAAGTTTGGTCCATGGACCTGTAGCACCAGCATCATCTAGGAGCTTGTTAGAAATGCCAAACCACAGGCCCCACCTGAGACTAATAGACACAGAATTTCAGGGGGTAGGGCCTAGGAATCTGTATAGTAATAAACTTTCCAAATGATTCTTGTGCATGCTGAAGTTTGATAAGCACTGCTTTAGGGCAGGGGTTCTCAAAGTGTGGGCCCAAGAAGCTCTAGAGGTCTCCCAAACCTTTTTAGGGGTTCAACAAGGTCAAAATTGCTTGCCTTTTTGACCATGTTGACATTTGAGTGATAACACAAAAGCAATGCTGGGTGAAACTGCTGGCACCCTAAGCTGTATCGAGGTAGTGGCACCAAACCATCTTAGGAGATTCTTCAGCACCATGCACTTGCAGCAAACGACATGCCAGGTTCACTTACAACTGTCCTTAATGAATCAAAAATTATGCATACTATATATACATTAATTTTCATTAAATCTCAGTCCCTGATTTCACATCTCTTTAAAAATTTGTGTTAAGAAATGGAAAGTATATATAAAGCACTTCACTGCATTCCAAAACATAATGTCTGTCTGGAGGAAAAACACCTGTGCAGTTGTTTGAGTCATGAGCTGAACTAGCTGCATTTTTCATGGAACACTGTTTTCACTTTGAAAGAATAATTAAAAGACAAACTATGGCTATTCAGACTTTGGTATGTGGTCTACTTTTCCTCAAAAATGAACAAAGTTTCTTCAAGGAAAATAATTTATGGTCTTCTTGACAATGATAAAATTTGAGCTTTCAAGAGAAAATGACAATTTTGGAAAACATGTATCTACTACCAATACTTAAGAGAATTTTTTGATGAGATCAATGATGATATTAACAAATGTGATTTTTTAATCTTTTATAATGAAATGTGTCAACATTTGAAAGATATGCTTAACTTAGGGAACCAATATTTTCCAAATGACCAATACATGCTGTTACAAAATCAGGTAAGGGTAAAAGATCCATTCAAAGTGCAAGATAGACCAATGGATTTTAATGTAGCAGAGTATAAAAAGCTCGTTGACATTGCTTTTTTTTTTTTTAAAGATTTATTTATTTATTTATTTATTTATCCCCTCTTGCTGCTTGTGTTTTACTGTGTCCATTCGCTGTGTGTTTCTTCCGTGTCTGCTTATCTCCCCCTTGCTGTGAGGTCCTGCTGCATCAGGCCACCCGGCATGGTAAACGGGAGCTCTATCCATTGAGCCACACCCGCTTCCCAACATTGCTTCTTAATCCACATTGCACCTAACCTTTAAGGAGCTACCAATGGATGAAGCATTTAAAAATAAAATCCACAACGATCTGACAAGACTATTAAAATTTTCCTCCCTTTTCCAACTACAAATCTTTGTAAGGTCAGCATTTCTTCGTACACTTCAACCAAAAAAAAAAAAAAATCACATTACAATAGATTGAATGTAGAAGAAACACATATGAAAATCCAGCTGTTTTCTAATAAGGTAGAAAAGAGATTTGCAAAAGTATAAAACAATGCTTTTCACTAAACTTTTTTATTTTGGAAAATATGGTTATTTTACATAAAAATATGTTTTTATATTAATATATAATGGATTTATTATTGTTGTTTTTAAATAAATTAACAAATATTTTAAAATTTTTTCTCAGTTTTAATTTCCAAAATGGTAAATATCAATAGGTAAAAACTCATGAAAACAAACGCTCAGTTAAAATTAATATTTTAATATTCTTTCGTCAGTTGTAACAAAGGCCCCACTCCCATGCTAAGTGTCAATAATAGTGAGGTATAAAGGGTATGGGGTTTTTCTTTTTAGAGTAATGAATATGTTCTCAAATTGATTGCTGTAAAGAATGCACAACTCCGATTATACTGAGAGCCATTGATTTACACTTTGGATGGATTGTATAGTGTGTAAATATATCTCAATAAAGCTGCTTTAAAAAAAAAAAAAAAGGTCTTTGGAATCCTTAATAATTTTTAAGAGTGTGAAGTTTGAGAACTGCTGGTCTACTGGAACCTTTAGGATTCCCAAGTCTGGAATGAAACCTCCTGACCCACAGAACTCCAGTGGAGGCTGAGGCAGGGGGGTGCAGTGGGTCCAGGCAGCACTTTTCTGACATTTAGGTGCCATGGGTAGGGTGCTTGGCTTTTGGCCTCGCATCAAGGGTGAGATGTGGCAGGGCCAGGTGGCCCTCAGGAGACCAGCTGTGGGTGGGAGAGGATGCCCCGGCCAGGCCCACTTCCTGCTGTGAATCTGAGACTCCCCCAGTTCCATTAACAAGGCCAGCAGCAGCCGTCGAGCAACTGGGGGCCTGGGCCAGCTCTGGCAAGTTCAAACACAGGGCAGACTTCATTAAGATCCTTCAGCCTCTCACCAGAGCTCACAATGAGAAGACATCAGGTGACGTCGACGGTAGAAGTGTCGGCCATCTCCCCCTCCTATTCCGGGGTCATTTCCAGGTCACTGCCTCCTTTTCTCCATCTTGGACCAGGTCCTGACAGAGGCCCCTCTTCCCTCAGGCTGCCTCCCTGAGTCACGGGATCATCCCTATCCCCAGGATGCAGGGCCCAGAACAAGCATCCTCATCCATTCCCAGGGCAGCTCTGTGGGCTGGAGGAGGGAGCAGGGAGCAGTGACCTCCTGGAAGGATACAGGTCCTACAAAGGGTGGTCTTGGTCTCCCATATTGCAGCCCTGAGGGGGTCCCTTTCTGGCTCAGCTTGAGGAGAAGCAGCTCTTTCTGAAGTCATTCTCCCCAACTCCTGACTCAGGCTCCTGGTGTTTGCTACCGTGCTAAGAACAGAGTGGGCTGCCCTGGAAGATAGTGAGCACCTGTCGGGGAGGTGTGGCAGTTGAGGCTCAGTAACTGCACTTGGGGGTTCCTTTCAGCTTATGGGTCAAGGAATCCAGCCAAATCCCCAGGATATGTCAACTTGGTCTGCCCCACATTGGAGGCTCCCGAGAGATTAGTAAGCATGCTCAGTGGTGGGAAACCCACCCAGCAATTTCTATTTCCTGAACCAGATGGAGAAGACCCTAGGTTGGGGAATGGGCACCTGGATGGAAGGTTATAAGACTGGAATCCTGCTCCAGCCTCAGCACTGACTTGCTGTGTGACCTTGAACAAGTCATCTCCTGTCTCTAGGTCTCCATGTTGGACTTGATCATCCCTAAGGACTGATGCCTGTGTCTTTTGAGTCTGGCAGCTTTGGACATAGCTTCCTGCATCTGTAGGCTTAGAGGAGGTGGTCTGCCACTGCTATCAGGGCCACCTTCCTGGCAGAAGTGGCTGCACCACCTGAGTTCCCGGGAGGATGGAGGTGGGAGGAAAAAGAAGTGATTCTCAGCAGAGTCGTAAAACTTATGGGAACCCAGTCTTTGATTCCACTGGAGGCAGGCAGGAGCTAGGGTCATGGGAGACCCATTTCTATGGTGGCTTGGGCATTGACAGCATCTCTGAGCTTGCTTCTCTGGGCTCTGTAAAATAGGACAAATGCTGAGCTCCAACAGGTAGGGGGTCACAATCTACCCTCTGAACGGAATGAGCAGATAAGTGAAGGTGTCTGAGGCACCCTGAGTGCTCCATAAATACTTGATACTTACCAGCACCCACTGCAGCTCACACAAAGACCCACTTAGCAAGGGCGTGCGCTGCTCCAGGGAGAAGACAAGGGTAATTGAAATTATCTTGGCTCCTGCCATTTCTACCTCTTTCTCCTAATCACCAGGAAATTTGCTGCTAGCTGGGCAGGAGGGCCGGAGGGCCAATACCCCGGGGAGTCCAGGGCTCAATTAAGCTGCAGCAAATTGGATTTCTGGCCGTGAGGCCACAGGGTTGGGGTTGGCATTGAGGCATGAGCTGCCAGACAGTATTAGGCCGAGGGCTGGCCAGATGGGCCCAGGGGCTAATTCAATCTGGCTTCCCAGAAACAAGACTTGGAAAGCCGGCGCTGTGGGCCTGGAGACCAGCAGTGACTCAGGCTGGGTAGGCAGGGCCCTCTGCAGGGCTGGGCTATCCCCATGGCCCTCCCCAGAGTCCTGTGCCTGGCATCTGGCCTCACCTGGCCAGATGCTAACAGCTCTCACAGCCAGTTATGGGCAGCAGGCTAATGCCAGGGAAACGGCCCAGGTGGGGCCCAGGGTGCTGGTCCCCACACAGCTATCAGCTTGCTCTAGGAGGGAGCTGGGGTGTCTCTTTCTCTCTCCCTTTATTTTTCCTAATAGACTATGACAGCCATAGAAGCAAGAATGTTAGTGCTGGAGAGAGAAAGAGACAGGGAGTCAGAGAGACTGAAGCCAAAATTTCACTACAGAGTAGTATCTACCCAAAATGAGCATTCTGAGGAGAGGGGAGGGGAAAAGATGAAAAAAATAAATAAATAAAGAGGAAGACACTGAGACTCACATGACCGATGAGAAAATATAGATAAATACGCATAGAGAGAACCCAAGAGAGGTAGACACGTGGAGACAAAAGGAGGCAGAGTGAGGCAGAGAGACTCTTGGAAGGGCAGTGGCAGGTCAGAAAGACCAGGGAAGGACTGGACTCGGTGGAGGGGACTCTCTGGAGGAGGAGGGATTTGGACAGAACTGAAAGTGGAAAGTTTGTGTATGTTCCTGTGAGGGAAGATAGGCAGGTGCCTTTCTTTACCTTTAGGTCAGAATTTTGTTTTTAAGGTTTATTTATTTATTTATTCCCTCCTCCCTCGTTTTGCGCTCGCTGTCTGCCCCCTGTGTGTTCTTCTGTGTCTGCTTGTCTTCTCTTTAGGTGGCACCGAGAATCGGTCCTGGGACCTTCCAGAGTGGAATAAGGTGACCAATCTCTTGCACCACCTCAGCTGCCTGGTCTGCTACGTCTCTTATTGTGTCTCTTCTCTTTCTCTTTTTGTTGCATCATCTTGCTGGGGCAGCTCTGCATGGGCCAGCGCTCCGCGTGGGCCAGCACTCCACGCAGGCCAGCTTGCCCTCACCAGGAGGCCCCGGGAATCAAACCCTGCACCTCCTACATGGTAAACGGGAGCCCAATCGCTTGAGCCACATCCGCTTCCCTATGAATTTTATTACCCAATATTACCAGCAACATTCCATGAATTGTATAAGAGAATTTTTTTTAATCGAGAAGAATTCCTAACCTAGGCTTAAAACCCAGTTTTCAAATGGTCAGAGCAGGCCCTGCATTTCCTCATTCTTAGAAAACAGAATGGTAAGCTTTTCTCCCCGCTTCTGCTTGGTTGGTTTCTCCAACCAATTCCCTTTGTGAGATTCCTTCTCACCTTGCTGCCAAGTGGTCCATTAGCCTTCCCTAAGGCAACCACACAGCCTCCCCAGCCTGGCACAGATTCCCGGGGTCAGCCCTGCTCTGGGTAGAGCTGCGATGCACAGCCCAGGTAAGGCCTGCCACAGGTGTCCTGTGGAGGCATGTGAGGGGAGGGAATGGTCCTCACCGGCTCCTCCATCCATTCCTGCTGGCCCTCCCTCCCAGAGTCACACAGTGGGAGTACCTGTGCCATGCCCCACTCTCTGATACCAAAACTTGTCATGTCTGATCCCTTCAGTCCTTCCCTCCCGGGACTAGGCCCTGAAGGCTTTTAGATACTGAGCACACATCAGGGGTCTCTGGCAGGCCTTTCATCTCTCCATGTCCTCTCCCCAGGACCCTTTTCTGGTTTTCCCACCTCACCCTCACCACAGACTACTGACCCAGGTCTCCCTCAACTGCACCCAGTCAGGCGAGTCTATCAGCTGCCCAGGAACCACTGGGGCAGGAGCACAGAGAAAATTTGAGCATCTCTACTTTCCTGCTGGACACAGTGAGCCAGAGAGAGGATGGACAGGCTTGAGCAGCCATTCTCAACCCAGGCTACACAGTGGAATCACCTAGGGAGCATTAAAAACCACCCATGCCTGGGTCCTCTACCCCAGAGACTCTGCTGTAGTTGGTCTAGGGTGTGGCCTGGACACTGGGATCCTCCTAATGTGCATCTGGGGATGAGAACCAGTGTCCTTGAGCCATGGCCGGCTGAGCCAAGAAGAGTCCACCCCACCCCTCACTTGACAGAGGCTCAGACACGGCCAGGCCCTTGCCTGGAGTAACACAGCCGGAAGGGGCAGAACTAGCCAGGGGTCTCCATCACCATCCTCAGCTCCTTGCCCTCTCCAGCCCTGAGGCTACGGCCCTGTCTCATTCCTTTTTCTATGTTGGCTCTGGCCTTAAGGAGGCCTAGAGTTGAGTTCCCCTGACTGGGCCCACCAATGGGCCTGAGCCAGCCCTGACTACATTAGCTTCCAGCTAATGGGTCCCAAACCACAGCCAGACTCCGAAGGTTGGACCTGTGAGGCCCCTGTAGGAAGGCCTGCTGGGGGTAAGCCTCTGTTTGCCTCATGCCTATGGATTCCTCAGGCAGACTGAAGCAGGGGAGGCCTGAGGTGGGGGGAGTGGGTATGGAGAACGAGTAGGGCAAGGAGAGGAGGCCCGAGGAGGGTGGCAAGATTCTCATCAGAGGCTCCCGGGGCCCTGCTTGTCCCAGCGCTGACGGGAACCAGGCCTCCCTGCTGTCCATGTAAGCAGGTATGCAGGGAAGAAAATTAGAACTCCATGTTTGTAGTTGCCCCTTTCCTCTCCTTCTGAAAGAGAGAAGGTCCCTTGTTTCTGGGCTCTCAGATTCCTGGACACGATTGTGTAGTGAAGGGAGGTGGATTGAGATGCAAAACTGGAGAAGCTAAGGGAAACCAAATTCGTCAATTTGAGAAAAGATGGAGGAGCCCCAGTAGGGAAGCAGGGAGAAAGCTGGTAAAGAAGGATAGCTCAGCTCAGTTTGAAAGAGAGCAAGAGAAAAGAGGAACAGAGATTTGGGCAACTACTGGAAGGGGTGGGGCTGTGGAGAGAAATGTTTAAAGGAGATTTGGGGGGGAAGTTTTGCTGTGCAGCTTGTTGTGTAAACCCCTCCACCATATCCCCCCCAAACCACCAATGAAGCTTGATGTGTAGTCAGATTTGTGTCGGGTTTTTTTTGTTTTGTTTTTTTAAATAATGGATTTGCCTGGCTCCATTTGAATTACTTAGGGAAAGACACAGTTAGCAAGTTTTGTCAGTGTTCCATTAGCTAAATATTGGGTTTCCTGTTTTGTGGATTGCCTTAACCATTTTGTAAGCCCTTTTGCAGTGTGAGGCACTTGAGAAATCACTTCTTTAGCCTGCAGCTTCCTCTCCCCCATCCCTGGGGTCTCCTGAATGGGTGGCCCTATTCAGAGGGTAATTGAAACTGGGTGCTGAGGCAGCCAGCCATCAGCAGAGGCTCCCCTCTCACCCTCCCTCGGGGCTCCTCGCTGGCTGCTTGGTGCATCTTCTCCTAGTCTCCCTTGCATCCTCTGGAAAGTGGGCTGTGATGTCCCTACTTGACTTCCTGCAGCTGTGACAATCCTGTGACAATCGCAGGATTCCAGCCAGGGAAAGTGCTACCGGGCCAAGCAGGGGAGAAGTAGTCATGCAAAATGTCTCTCCACAGGGAAGTTTCTAGTAATGGTGCAGTGACTCTGGGACAGTCTGTGTCCGCTCCTCCAGCTATGGCCCCAGCCAGGGGTGACCACCTGGGGATCTGGTCAGAACAGCCCTCAGAGTGAGGGAGGCAGGGGTCCTTGGCATGGCCCCAGCCCAACCTCACCTCCAGCAACCTGCTCTCCTTCTCAGGAGTTGTGCATCAGTTCTCTGGTCTTATGCAAAGTCACGGGGTCTGGGATGTGGGGGGTACATCTTGTTCTGGGTTGTCCTTCTATCCAGGTTGCCACTAACACACATCCTTCATTTCTGCCCTGGCAGACCTAGGATCAACCTAGACACACAGGGCAGCCGTTCCTTCTGCTGAGTTTACCATCTCCCAGGTGGTGGGGACAGGAGGCAGCATGCAGGAGGATCAGGGGATCGCTCTCTCCCTTCCCCCTCCAGCCCCTCCTCCTGTTATTAGGGCATACCCTTCCCCCACAGGTGATGAATTCCAGAGCTAGTTCCTGGCTGGAATACGGGAGGAGAGAAAAACGCAAGTTAATATCTCAAAACTTGATCCCTCCGTAATTATCGATGTGTCTGAATGTAAATGTTTCCCTGAGCTGCCCTTCTGACTCTCAATAGGGGTGAGGCCATGGGAGGAAGGGGAGGCATTTAGAGAGAGTCGGAGGAGTCACGGTGGGGAGCAGGGATGAGGAGGCTCTCAGAGGCTGTCCGGATGGTGTCCTCTCCGTGCCCCTGTGGGGGCCACGCATATGGCCCCCTCCCTAATTACTTTTCGTTCTTCAGAGTCAATTAGCTGAAAGCGGTAATGGGATTTCACAACGGGGCTCCATGGCCATATGCTCAGAACCTCCCCGGGTGCCCCCCCCCGGGATGGCGTTTGGGAAGCTCTGGGAGTGACAGATGTGTTTGGTGACATTCAGGAAATTATGCAGACCTGCTTGGGCCTGGGGCCCTGATTCGCGACAGGCATTGGGAGGGCAGGGGCAGGGAGAAAAGACAAACATGAATTAGTGATCACAGGAGTGTGTTTTGCCAGCTGGCTTTGCAATCATGGGGCCCTTTAAATAAAACGGAGAACAAATGTGTTTTCAGGGGGTCTCCATCAGGCTTTGCCCATCCCGGGGGCTGCCTGACTCTGAGAGGAGGAGGAGAAGCTGCAAGCTGCATAGGACTTGGAGACAGAAAATGTAGAATCAGACATGCTTGAGCAAAATCACTGCCCCCTTCTGAGCCTTGGGTTCTGCATCTGTGAAATGGGGATAAAACCACCTCTCCCAACTGTCAGGTTAAATGAGATCATGAGTGTAAAATCACTGGCCAATATCTGCAGCAAGGTAAATGCTTTCCTCCTCACTGCTCTGGGCAAAATGAAAAACCTATTGAAATAAAGACACCAGCGAAGGGCAATGGCAGGAAGAAGAAAACAATTATCTGGACTGCCCCTCCCCCCCCACCCCCGGCCTGCAGACCGCAGCATCGAAACTGAGCCTGGGAAATGAGTAGGGCTTCAAGACGAAGAGAAAGGGCAGTGTGAGCAAGGGAATGGAGTGCATCATCTGTTGGAAATGAAAATAGAACAAGTCATGGGCCTTGGGTGCCTGATGAAAAATATGAACTTTATTCTGTAGGCAATAGGGAGCCATTGAAGGTTTTTGAAGAAGTGAAGAGCAAGATATAATCTGTGTGCTAGAAGCTGCAGAAAGAAGATTGGAGGGGGTGACACTAGAGCCAGAAAGACCAATTCAGGTGAGAGGGGGTGGGGAGGGGTGGGAAGGAAGGGTTGAGAGACCTTGTGATGATGGAATCAACAGCACTTGGTAAGCAAGAGCCTTTGCAAGGGGTGGAGATAGTGATCTAGGGTGATGCCCAAGCATCTGGTTAGGAAGTTTGCAGGGCTGGAGGGGCCACTTCAGAGGTTTGATACGTGAGAGGGAGAGCAACAGGTGTGAGCAAGGTGGCAAGCTCGGGTTTGAACACGGTGAGTTTGAGGAGCCTGTGGGTATCCAGGTGATTCGTCATGTGGGTCTGGATCCCAGGGATATACATTTTAGGTACTTGTTTGTGGGTCATCCCCCTCACACACAGAGTGCTGTCGAATGGGCATCCCACTCCTTTGTCTTGGCAGTGGAGCTAGAGGGGCCGCCCAGGATGAATGCTGTGTGGACCGGCTCAGCTGCCTCCCCTCGCCTCCCATGCAGGGCAGATGTCTCTGTTTGGGGCCTGGGCATTCTGGCTCCATCTTCCCTCCCTGCCATTACGCCTGTGCTGGCTGCGGGGAAGGTCCCTCAGGACTCAGTCCACACACATTCTGGTAAAGAAAGCTCTGCCCTTTCAAACCTCAATTTCCTCCTCATTTCCATTTTTTAAAAAAGAAGTTATTAAAGAGATGTTTAATCTTCTTTATTGGACCTAATGATTAAAAGTGGAATAGGATTTGTTTGTTTGTTTGTTCTCATGCTCTCTAGCTAACATAAGCATAAATTGTGCAAAGAAGGCATTGGGTGGCCTTCACACTGCCCAGGGGGCCCGACTGAGGGGGGTATTTAGGTTTTTATTGGTGTTACTGGAAGAAGCAAGGTCTTCACTGGAAAAAAGAGGTTAACATTTGTAACTTGGGATTTCATTGATACTGATTCAGAGAATGACTGGATGTTCTGACCACTACCCTCCTCCCACTCATGCTCCTCAAGCAACCATCATTATTCATTCAACAAGCTTTCACTGAGCACCTCCTGTGTGTCAAACATTGTGCCAGGCTCCAAGAACACAGATAAGAAGAAGATACGATTCCTACATGGACAAGCCTAGACCTCAGAGTACCTGGGGATAATAAGTGTAATCCTATCCCTTTGCCACCTGGGCCTAAGCCAGTCAGGGCATGGCATCCCCCAGCCAGAAGGATTTGTTCTGAAGTGGGCACTTGATTGTCAGTGTTCCAATTAGATTGAAACCCAGGACTTTTGTTCCATGGTCAGAGAAAGAAAAGCTTTCTTCTTCCGGATGCTACAGAGGGTGGTGGTAAGACTCAGAACAGTGGCAGTCATTTTGCAACTATGAGGGAAGCTAGACAGTAAAGGAAACAGTGACACAGAAGAGAGCAGGGTCCAAGACTGTGATGGTTATGCTAATGTGTCAACTCGACCAGGTAATTGTGCCCAGTTGTTTGGTCAAGCAAGCACTGGGCTAATTGTAATACAAGGACATTTATGAACTTTAGTTACCAGTGAGTTTACTGCATAGATAGCTGATTACATCTACGTCAGCCAGGAAGATTGATAATGAGTGATGCTTTATCCAATCAGTTGAGTGCCTTATAAGTGGAAGTGATTTCAGCATTCAGAGAGATTTTCCCAGCTCGTCTTTGGACAGCCAGCGTCTCCCGGAAACTCATCAAGGACCTTCACTGGACTTTCATCGAAGCCCCTGGTTTGCAGGCTGCCCGCAGAACCTGGACTTGTGCATCCCCACCGTCACGGGAGAGACTCTTATAAAATCTCATACTATTGACAGACATCTCCTATTGATTCTGTTTCCCTAGAGAACCCTGACTAATACAAAGGCCTGCAGAGAAACAGAGCCAGGGCCCTGCTCAAACTCTGCCTGAATTCTGTCCGATTGCCAGACTTTGGAGTTTTGTGAGCCTACACATTCCATTTATTTAAACCAATTTATTTAAACCAATTTGTAGTTAGTGTTCTAACTGAAATGGGCAAGTATTATGGGCCTGCCATTTTAGTCTTCACAATAATGCTTTAATGTAGAAATTGGCAACCCCATTTTACAGATGAAAAAACTGATGGGCTTCAAACCTGAGAGGTTTGACTCCAAAGCCTGTTTTCTGCAAAACAATATTGTCTGCTATGTTGACATGAGGGAAGCTTCCTCAAATTCTTCTCTCATTAGGATCCTCCTGGGACTGATTCTTTGTTTTGGAACTAGAGAAGTTTCACTGGCTGGGTTGTCAAAAGACAGAGGGGAAGCAGGAGGAGACTTGGTGAGATCCAGTCCCTAAACCCTTGAAGACAGCTGTGGAACGCTCTCAAAGGTGCAGAGTTGTGGGGTTAGAACCAAGATTATCTAGCTCTCAAAAGGCAGAGAGCCCAGCTGCCATCCAGGCCTTCTGTGGAAAAATAGAAAGCTGAGCCTTTTAGATAAAATGCCAGGGTCCTGTCATGCAGACAGGCTTTCTGCAATGATGAACCTTCTCATTTTTGCTTACAGAGCTGGCTTGGCATTTATATAGATTAATTCCAACTTGACATTTTGACCAAAGGAACTATTAACCCCTTCCCTCCCAGGGGAAAAACAGCTTGTGGGGCCTGACCGGCAGGTGACCCCATCAAATTGTTCTGGCTGCCCCTTCTCTGGCTCAATATCTGGGTCGGAATGTATGGCTTCTCCATGGCTCCGAGGAGTTACAGCCAACGGGCAGCAGGTTTGCTCTCTCCTGGGCTCATTTTTCACACTGGCTGGCTTTGCTGGAGCCGCAATAAAAGCTAAATCTCAATTTGTTGGGCAGGAGGGGCAGCCAACGGCAGGCTCTGCACCTGGGTTGCTAGATAAACCTCCATGCAGCCTTTGGAAGCCAAAGTCAAGATTTAAAAGAGAAGAGCTTTCTTCTGTTGGCAATTGCTTTATGATTCACTTAATAAAACGCTTTCCCTTTGAACAGAGCTCTGCACTTGCACTCTGAGGATTCATCTGATCCTCGCTACAGCCCCGCAGGGAACAGGCATATGCCATTATCCCCTTTTCACTGTGAGGATATCAAAGCCCAGTGTCTTAGGTTTTCAGGGCTTTTGTAACAAGTACCACAGGGTTTAAGCAGGAATTTATTGTCTCAGTTCTGGAAGCTAGAAGTTGGAAATGAAGGCGTCAACAGAGACGTGCTTCCTCCTAAGGGGAAGAATCCGTTCCATGCTCTCCCCAGCTTCTGGTGGGTGGCCAGCGATCCAGGGCAGTTCTTTGCTTCTGGAGGCATAACTCAAATTCTGCCTCCATCACATGGCTGTCTCCCTCTCTGTCTCCTTGGTTTGTATCCAAATTTCCTCTCCTTAACGGACACCAGTCTTATTGGATTAGGGCCCATTCGAATCCAGTTTGGCCTCATCGTAACTAATCACATCTTCAAAGATCCTATTTACAAATCAGTTCACATTCACAGGACAGGGGTTAGGACTTGAACATGTCTTTGGGAGGGAAGGGGGTCACAACCCAATCCATAACACCCAGAAAGGTCAAGTCAGTTGCCCCATTTGCACAACTGGCCAGGATCAAGCCAATGCCTTAAGCCTTCTGACAACCAAGTACTCTTTCTACTACACCACATTTTCTTTCATGCAAACTTAAAGGGAAACACGAAGAATCCACTGAACTTCAAATTGAACCACTTGCGCCACCTGTCCCTTCCACTTGCAGCACCTTGGGCCTAGTACAGGCCCCCGTCATTGTGCTGCTCGCTCACCACTCTGAGAACTCATCTCCCCATGAGACTGTGAGTCAAGGGCAGGGCTGTAAGGGATTCACAGCTTCTTGGCAAGGTATAGAGCCAGGATCCCAACTCAGTTTGGTCAGATTCCAAAGCTTCCACTCTTAAATGCCATACTCTCAGACCACAGTGTGTAGATTTTCATTAAGTGGGTATTAAAAATTGAAGTTGTAAAATACATATTTAAAATAAATAATTTTATGTATTTTAATAGATAATACACAAATGGTATATAAAATTCAAAAGGTACACATGCCTGTGAGTTGTCTGGACTGACTCCCTTATCCCTGCGTGACCACTGGCTGGTCCGAAATTCACTTAAGTGGCTGCCGTGGACTGAATGAAGGAAGTTAACGTGCGGCACTTTTCCAACCTTTACGGCTCCTCTTTCTGCACTCGTCTGCCCTTCCGGGTAGCAGGACCTTCATCCTGGAGCCCCCAGGGTCTTGGCCCAGGGCCGCTCAGTGAGACTCAGTGGAAAGGGTTCCTGGCCCTGTCCCGTATGCCCTGCTGTTTGCCATGTCTGCCCAACACCGCTTGGCATCCCTGGGCTCATCCTTGGGAAGTGGGGAAATGGGAAGCTGTAACGTGGAGCTGCGTGGCGGAGTGACAGGTAGCACAGGAGAGAGAAGGAAGGGGCCACAGCTCTTAGCCTTGGGGGCCTGGGTGGCCATCCTTGCTCTTGAGATGCGATCATATGAGCCGGAAATCTGGACTTGTGCATTCCTGAAGGTTTTGTTGTTGTTGTTCTTTTTTGTTTTGTTTTGTTTCCTTTTCATTTTTTTTTCCTGAAGGTTTTTAAGCTGCTGCAGTGTGAGAAGTCATCTGCGAGGTAATAACTGTTACCACTGTGGTCAATATTTGGTAACTTCTACATGCCAACCACTAGTCCAAGGTCTTTATGTGCATTACTTCATTCAATCCTCACAATCTCCCTGTGTGCAGTAGATACTGCTATTACCTCCATTTTACAATTGAGGAATTAAGGCTCAGATTGGTTAAGTCACTTGCCTAAAGATACTGGAATGTTTTCCTGGTTGACAGACAACAGGGCAGAATGTGTGAAATCAGGTATGATTTAGACAAGCTCTGCTGGATGAATTCTATATTCTTAGTCCAACACCCTATTTAATACAAAAATTGTCTCCACCATTCCCCTCCCTGCCCCAGAGGGGCTTTCAGTTTTTTACTGACTATCCCTAGCTATGGAGAACTCACCACCTCATTTTCATAAAGGTCTAAGGTCATTTATTGCTGCAAAACAAGCCATCCCAAAACTTTGTGGCTAAAACAATGACTTGTTTATTCCTCGCTATTCTGTGGGTTGACCTAGAGATTCTTCGGTTCCTTTGGGAGTCGGCTGGGGTCACTCATGTGACCTGAGAGCTTGGCTGGGTGCCTCGATTCTCTTTTCTCCACGTGGTGTTTGCCCCTCCAGGGCCTCTGCATGTGATCTCTCTCTCTCTCTCTCTGACAGGATAGCCTGGACTTCCTTACAGCATGGCAGCTGAGTTCCAAGAGACAAGCCTCTGCTTGTATCACACTTGCTAATGTCCCACTGGCCAAAGCAAGTGACATGGCTAAGCCCAGGACAGAAGGGACCACACAAAGGCTTGAATATTGAGAGACAGGATATGTAGGGGGCCTACTACAGGTGGCTTCCATCAGAATTGGCACAGCAGATGTGGATTCTGCTTCACTGACAGGGCCCAGTGTTGGCATTTCTTTCCCACACTTCTGGATCAGACCGTATTTTAGTTCTTTATCCATCTGCCTTTCCTTAGTTTAATTAACCTGAACCATAGGTAATAGATAATCTACCCTTCTTTAGCCTTGGATGGGTGGCCTTCACTTTTGCCCTGATTGACTTGTAGGACTTTTGTAATTTTTTTGTATTCGTCAGACCTATTGATGATGGACATGTGGGAGGAACTGGCACCCAAACGTCAAGGTGAATGTCACAAGACCCCACAAGCTCACAAAGGAGGCCAATGAGGGACAGCGAGTTCCTAGGAGAGGTGCCTCCCAATGCAGGGTACAGGTGACAATGACAGGCTGAGGTCTTCTAATAAAACCCCTGGTTGTCATGGTGGCAGGGAACAGGGAGCTGAAATCAGTAGGGGATTGTGAAGTGTGATTGAAATGTCCACTGTAGCATGAGGAGAGAAAGGTCCCTGTTTTAGGATGATACCTCCCAAGATCCAGCAAATCAGGCTAATTTCTGTTTTCTTGATGTTACCTCATAACCTAGAAGGACCACAGCTTTTGGAAGGGGTGGGAGTGGCAAAGATCACAGAATAAAGAGTTAAACAAAAGAAGCTGCTTGTAAGATTTGATAGCAATCCCAGCATGGTACTGTGCCTTTAGGGGTCCTCTGGGGTAGGGTTTGGGTGGGGTCTGGGAGAAGCCTTCTACATTGCCAACTTTCAGAGATTTGGACCCTTTTGTTTTTAACAAGGATCACAGTGTAATATAGGGGGAAAAAAAGTATGAAAAATCATGGTGACCAGAGGCAAAGCTCTCAGTTTTTAAAATGTGATTTTTTCCCTTCTCCTCCTCATTCCGCCCCCGTACTTTAAAAAAAATTTTTTTTTATTAAATACATTGTAGGTTTACAGAAAAACCATGCAGAAAATATAGAGTTCCCATATGGGCCCCCCTCACACACACACAGTTTTTCCTATTTTTATGCATTAGTAGGGTAGCTTTGTTACCATTGATGAAACAATATTATTGTTAAACAATAATATTACAATATAGTTTATAACAATATACTATCAGCTAGAGAACTAGAGTCCATAGTTTACATTAGGGTTCACTCTCTGTGTTGTCCAGTCCTGTGTTGTTGTTTTTTTGTTGTTTTTAAAGATTTATTTATTTATTTACTTTTTAATCCATTTTCAGCCCCCCTCACACACACACACATTTTTTTTTTTTTT